>AYEL01086216.1:0-26709 GCA_000484575.1 Olivierus martensii
ACTTACAACAACAGAATTTTATAAAAATTATCGAATTATTTATGCTACTACTGATTTATTATTTAATCTATCATCTTTTTTTCAATTGCTGATTATTATTATTATTATTGTTATTATTTTTTTATGTAAGTTTTTATTATGAAGAAGAATCTGTATTTGAGATTAATTCACATACTTCTTGATGTTCTTGGTTCGAGACTATAACTGTTGTTTCAGTGTTTTGATATAATGTTTTTGTATATTGTACAGTTGTATAAATTTCATAATGCCACGAAAAAGAAAGAACTCTTTAGATGAATTAACTCCTGGTGCTAAACGAACGTGTTTAACTCTGGACAATGAAACATTAGAAGATCAAACAAATTGACAGAATTCTAATAGAAAAAGAAAGATAAAGAAGTGAACATTCGAAAAGACATATTTCAAATAAAAAACATATCTGTATAGGAAAGATTTTCAGAATACATTGAAAAAAATCCTGACGGTCATCTAAAAGGTTATAATTTAAGAGAAAGAGAAACTTAATTTAAGTAATACACCATGAACTGCCTGAGCAGTGCCGGGCACAGGTATGCTAGTATAAAATAAATTATTATAATATAGACATCAACATATCAATTTAAAAGGTATATTTTTACTTTACCCAAAGTGATTGAGCGTGTTGCGCCGCCAACTCCAACCTGTGTTCGTATAAGTGCATCAGATAGGCGACGTCACGCTGCAACGCAGAAATTCTTGGCAATAATCCAGCTAAAGTGATCCAACGCAGCATGCCTACATATGATTCTTGGATTATTGTCGAGAATTTCTGCATCGCAGTGCATCAGGCAGCGCAGCATCACCTATCTGATGCACTTATATAAATGCATGTTGAATTCGGTGGTGTGACACGCTTAATCACAAAAGGTAAAGTAAAATTTTACTCCGAAGTGAAACTGATGTCGGAGAATGACATTATCGTTAGGATGATATAGCATCAGAAAATATCAAGTTAATGAATAATAATAAATTTTTATAATTTACATAAAAATATTTTTCTTTTTATTGTTGTTATTGAATAACTGTTTTCTTTTCTAAAAAAAGTTTCATATTCACAATAAATTCCCATTAGAAAACGTCTACATCACATAGCTCCCAAGAGACCACTCAAAGTTTCATTTTTTCTATAGTTGAGTTGAGTTTGTATTCAAATCTTTGATCGTATTTTAAAATGAGTGGATCACCCTAACGATGATGTCATACACTGTTAGAATGACGTGTGCAACGTGATTTCTAGACGTTAAGTGTGCGATTTCGAAGTTTTGATTTTGCTTACGATGAACTTTTTTGATAGACTTAAGTTATTTTTCAGTACAGATTTTAAATAATTATTATTTTTTCGTTATTTTAAACATTATTTTAGTTACTTTTTAATATAATTAAATCATCGATGAGTTAAATATAATAAGTATTTATCGATTACTAGCGAATAAATTAAAACATTCTTAATTAATAATAATGAAAAATAAATATAAGTGTCCCAAGAGACCGTTCGAAGTTTCGTTTTCCCAATAATTGAGTTCAGTTCATATTCAAATCTTTGATCGTACTGTATTTTAAAATGAGTGGATCACCCTAATGATGATGTCATACACCGTTACGATGAACTGTGCAATGTGATTCTAGATGTCAATCGTGCAATTTCGAAGTTTTGATTTTGCTTACGATGAACTTTTCTGATAGACTAAAGTTATTTTTCAGTACAGATTTTAAATAATTATTATTCATTTTAGTTACTTTTTAATCTAATTAAATCATCGATGAGTTAAATATAATAAATATTTATCGATTACTAATAAATGAATTAAAACGTTTATTGATTACTAGCGAATGAATTAAAACATTCTTAATTAATAATAATGAAAATTAAATATATTTTTTCACTCAAATATGAATCCTATGTAAGATTCTTGATTGATTGTCAAGTTTTCGCCTCGCGTCGTATCGGGCAGCGCGGCGTCGCCTATCTGATTATGGTGGTTGGAGTCGGCAGCATGACGTGCTGCCTTATCTTACCTCGATCGCATCGAGGTAAGATAAAATTTTACCTAGTATCGTATTAAACGAATTATTGCAAAATTTCCTTCCTGGTCTTTGGGAGATACGTTCAATAAGTTATGGTTTTGCTTATTACTTCAATTTCTCCAGCCACAAAAAACGCTCAATAAGTTATGGTTTTGCTTATTACTTCAATTTCTCCAGCCAAAAAAAAAGTTGATTTTTTTTGATGCCGGGTATAAGACCCCAACTTCAGAAATTTTTTTTCAGAAGAAAACCTTGGCTTATATTCGAATATATACGGTATATAAGACTTGTAAATTATCAATATACCTTGGAACAAATTAGGAAAGTGTTAAAAAATCACAATATAAAACTCTCATATGCGAGAACTACAACTTACGATATAATTAAATATAATAAACCATGACCATAGCCTGAATTAAAAGTCGGGATCTATATCATGTCACTGTATAATTTTGATATGATCAGACAAGTATTTTATGTAGGATTCAATATTCGATCACTTAAAGTCAGACTAGATGAACACAAAAAGAATATAAAAAAATTGGAGTTTAAAACAGCACTTGTAAAAACAGTTTATATTAATAATATGAAGATTCATTAGGAGGTGGCAAGAATAGTAAAAACTGTAAAAATGATAGATGAGATTAAATAGGCTGAAACAATAGAAATAATAAAGTATTCCCAGAAAATGCACGTGATAAATGATAATATTTCTGAACAGATTCCAGTGCCATGGTTTTCCGACATAATCTTTATTAATATTATTATCGTAACTATAGAAATAATTAAAGTCTCTTGAAATTAAAGAATAATCATCTATAAATGATGAGAAATTAATTTTTACTACCTAGTACAGAGTTTTGTATATATATTATAATTTACTCATTTTTCTGTATGTAATTCAAATTTTAAATTTAAATGTATTCTAATGATTTGATCTCCTTTGTATAAGGAACCGCTGATAATGGCTTAATTAAACCAAAAGTTCTACGGAATAATGATAAAATTTTATTTATTTTTCACTTAATAGAGCTGTTCTGTTATTCCATAGCTTGTGGTAATGAACATAGTGAAAGTAAAAAGTAAAATTTTAAACATTACTTCTTGTTAAAGTTTTCCATTTCAATTTCTTTTGTTCACAATATGAAATATGTTGTACTAAAATATTACAAAGAAACTTCGGTCCGAAAACTAAAGAAAAATCAATCACTAAAGGTCTGAAGAAAAACTTTTATTAGAGTACACCATACAATACTGTCTATCACAAAAAATTTAGTCTAAAAAAGTTTTGTTTATGCTTAGGAAAATCCTAAAATAGAGCATCTTTGACAAGAAGGAAATCTATTATTTAGCCAAGAAATATTATTATTAAATTTAAAATCAATCATTTAAAAATCATGATATCAAATGCTGAGATGTAACTCAATTATCTTATTTATCGTCGATATAATTACCTCAATATCTTCATTCTTCATATCCGGTGAGAAATAACAAAAATGGCCAAATCTATATGTATAGAATTTGATAGTAAGTAAATTATCTTTAAATGAAGTTACTTTAACTGACTTTTTATTGTTTAAAGCAGTGCTTCTCAAAGTGTGGGTTGCGTAACAAAATTTGGGGTCACAGAAATTTTAGCAAATGCTTTAATTCATATTCCTAGTTTACATATATCTATATCCAGGATTGCAAAAATATTTTCTTAGGTAAAAGGGGTTGCCAAGTGGAAAAGTTTGAGAAGTGCTGCTTTAAAGCAATAATAATTCATCCTTCATGTCATTCAAATCTATTAGCCTGAAAGAATAAATATTCATTACTTTCAAAAAACACAATATTTCAATATCCTCTTTTGTCATCCAGGATTTGGTTGTTATATTTATATCATAATTTAATGTCATCACACTATGTATCAATTTATTCTGAATGGAACAAACATTATGATTAAAAAAACAGCACAAGCTCTCTGTTATCATTATTCATTAATTGTTATTCATATAATATATATCGATTGTAGATGTTTATTGTTCATTTTGGTATCACAGATAGAGTCATAATAGCCTTTTTTAGTAGAAATTGCATTCAATCTTTTCGAATTATTATGTATATCGTGATATAATTTGGCGTGCTCTTTATCATATATCTATCAACAAACTTCTTTACCAATGTTCCCTGTGGCCAGAAAGAAACCTCGATTAGTTTATTAAAATCTTTATATGACAACTATAAATAAAAGTAAGTATTTTGTTTTACGTTTCTTAATATGTACTACTATACTGTTTTATTTTGAATATAACTTTTAAAATAGTTAAGTGACAGGTTTGCCAATGTTAACATTATTTTTATTTTAAATAAAAATTATTAATTTAAAAGATATATAAAAAATATATTTGTTTAGCAATTATCTTTAGAACTCTTATAATAAAAATAATAAAGATTTATTTGTAATAATAAATAAATTTTTATTAATAATAAGTAAAGATTTTATTTATAACAGATTTTTATAAAATAAAATAAAATTCATTCTTTTGGAAGAAAGGAGTCTTCTTCTTATCTCTATTTTTCAGAGTTTCTGTTTTTGTATTATTTGATGGTTCCTGTTATTCTTCTCTAAAATGGTATAAATATTAGAAGCATATATCCGCAATCCACGTTCACATATAAGGACTTTAATTCTTGAATGTAAGTGACTCAAATTTTGTGATATATTTACTTGATCACTTGAAAGCATTTTCTATCAAATATGGACTCCATTATTCAAATATTTTATCTATTTTCATTGATTAAATTCTTTTTTAAAAACAGCAAACAATGGCCAAACAATGGATGGTAACTTTTCCTGACTTTCGATGATATATGCAGAACAGACAACAAAAATGCAAACATTGTATTTTAAGATATAAAAAATATTTCTTTATGCAGAACATTTGGATACTTGTTGAAATAGATATTCATTGAAAATTTTACAATAATACATAAATTTTTCGAGTCCATCTATTATAAAACATTTCATCTAGCTAATGATATGATGCTAGTCAGAGAAATAGGTAGCATGTTTCATTTAATTCTGAAGTCAGCTTCTTCCCTGCTCTTCCTAACTAAAGCAATGAAGAGAGAAGAGAGTGTATAGCATTTATTACCTAGAAAAATATAAATGATCAGAAATGATGTTTGTATAAGCTAAAAAATATTCAATGGAAGGTTAAAAAGATTTGCTATTTAAATTACTTTGATCGTATCACAATATCATACCCTTCCTAACTAAAACAATGAAGAGAGAAGAGAGTGTATAGCATTTATTACCTAGAAAAATAGAAATGATCAGAAATGATGTTTGTATAAGCTAAAAAATTTTCAATGGAAGGTTAAAAAGATTTGCTATTTAAATTACTTTGATCGTATCACAATATCATAATATCAAAATTTACCCGAATAGCGAAATCCCTTTTTATATAGAAAAATCCTCCAATCCACAGTTCAGTTGGACCTTTCCCAAATCTCTTCATGAAATTCGGCTATTAGACATGAAATTGGAATAAGTATTTATATTATGGCCCAAATATATACTGTAATGATATAATTTACCTTCAGTTTATACTCAATGGGAACTCGTAAGCACGAAAATCGATTGCATTCACAGAAATGAAAAATCGTAAATCTAAAAAATTAAAAAATACATTCAAGTCACAGATAAATAATCTACGAAAATAATAGAAAATAAAGCAGAAATTTAAACTTACCAAAGATGTAAAGTGAGAAAGAGAGAGAGTTACTATAAGCTGCATTATAATCGAAAACACGCATAACATTAATATTACTGCGTCGAAAATCGGATCTATAGAGAACAATATTATGGTGGAAAGCGAAAAGCAAATGAAAACAAATAAAATAGCCGTACATGATTGCAAAATATATTTCTCTTGCTTCGTTTAAATGTTTAAAGTACAACAGTAAATCAGAATGCGGTACATCCATTATGTTCTGGATATTATGGACTGCTCCGCGATGGTCGTGTCTGATTAGCATGAAGGATTGATTCAATCGTTTTAGTCTTTCTCAGAATAAAATGAATAAATTACAGAAAAAGAATATGGTATAGATACGTCAGATGATATCTGATACATCCATTTGCTCTCGAAGCCTTTTTACGTATGGAATGGTACTATCCCATACGTAAAGAGTATGGTCGAATTCCTGCTATTCCATATGTAACTATGACAAAAAACTTGATTTTTCCTCAAGTTTTATTGTTAGTAATATTTTAATTCATTCATTTAAAAAAACAAAGGTCCGTAAGCGAGACTCCTGCATTTCCCCAACAACGCTGTTACTATACTCCACTGTAATACAAAATTAAATGTCATTTAATATAATTTAATAAAATGTATAGATTTGCTGTATATAGAGCTGTTTTTGGTCAAAGTCAAAAAAATTGGTCGTCATTTATCACAATTGCAAGGAATTAGAAAAGATCATAGAGTAAATATGTGTTTGAAAATGTTAATTTAATTAATTTATTATTTTTCAATTATTGCATAAATATTATAAAATAATTTAAACGTATATCATATAAAAATTATTGTAAATTAAACATATATTGATAAATAAAAAAATACAGAAGGCATTATTAATTGCTTTCTATGTATTTCAATGTCGTCTAGAAGCTCTCAATAACAATAATATTAACCATGTGACTATGACACCGGTGTGAAGTTGGCCCCCCACTTTTGAATTTTTAAATTTTTTCTTTTGCATTATTAAACACAAATTTATATGACAGAAAATGTTCTCGAACGTTGAATGCTTATTGGTAAAGGTTGAAAGCATAGAAAAAATTTCCTGCAATTAGTGAAAATGTATAAAATTACAAAAAATAACAAATGAAAGGAAAAATGCTTTTGCATTCGTTTTTTCTTCGTTATAGTAGCTACTGATATCATTTGGAACTGGATTTTTGTTCCTTTAAAGAATTTGAATTGATAAAATAAAGTAAGGAATACTATTACCATTGTTCCTGCAATATTTACACCCGCGGTTGGATGTATATTTATGAATTCTCCGCAAATGACTCCAACTCTTAACGCGATTAAAATAAATAGAATTATATTGAAAATATAGAGCGCTTCTACGAAATTTTGATAAAAGGTATATAACGTGAATATTTTTTTTTTAATTTTTTTATCAAATTCATATCTTTCATAATGCCCATTCGAAATAACCGACCGATCACATCTAAAGGACGTAACATGCTCACAGCAATAGAATTATTCTCTCTAACATACGACATTTTGCTCTAATTAAAAAATGTTACTAATCAACAAATCAATATCTGTTCTTGTATAGAAATATACTGTATATTGTCTGGAACTAATTAAACCTTTATAATCGCAAAAATTAGTAATATCTGTGAATTACATTCGATGCAAGTTGCTGATAAAGTACATGAGGATAATACTGCCCGCCGAATAACCTTGATTTCTGTTTACATATTTATTAATCGGCATTATATTGTTCTCTATTATAGATTATGTTGTATTTATGGAGTATTTCGTACTTATTTTTTATACATCTTCAATATTTTATATTAGCTTCATTTTAGTAAACAGCTTATTACTTCTCAATTATGCTCCATTTAATATCGTATTAATAGCCATTAATTTATAAATTCATAAATTATAAATTCAATTTTCCAATAGATGATCTAACCGTAAGAAAGGAAAGAATGTACATTTTAATTATGTTTATTATCAGCAAATTTGTCGTCAAAATACTTTAAAATTCAAATTTACTGATGCGGTTTCATATTGATATTGATTTCCATTTCTGTAATAAAACGGTTATAATATCGTAACATATTATCGAACGTAACACTGGAATACCTGATCGTTTGGCCGGAAATATAGAATATATTGTAATGTGACCATTATTTTCATCTTCTAATATTTAATAATCTACTGTATATCATAGTTTCTCAAAGTTTCTAGCAAAACTGAAAAACTTCTGGACGCGCAACGACTGATAATTAATTCAAAACCAGATTTTCAACACTACACGCATAGTATGTCCGTGAATTATATTCATATGTATACCAAAGAATTGTTTTCGAATCATCATATATATTAATAGTCAAACGAGACTGCTGAGAGGATGTCCCTTTTTCGGTCGAACCACTATACAGATTTCTATAAATATGGTATCGTTAGAAAGGTCTAATTTTCGGATCTGTTGTAAAAATCTGTTGTCGCAGACAACAGATTTTTACAAACAACAGATGATCTATTTTATTTGACCATTTTTTAGGGGTCCTAGGGGCCCAATTTTTATTTTATGACAATAAACATCAATAGATGGCGCTAGGTATCAATGTAAGGGGCAACAGATAACTTACCTGCATTACTATTATTGGATTTGAAAGGGGCAACAGATAACTTACCTGCATTATTATTATTGGATTTTTACAATGGGCAACAGATAACTTACCTGCATTACTATTATTGGATTTTTACAGAATAAGGGACAACAGATAACTTACCTGCATTACTATTACTGGATTTTTACAGAATTATTTAATGAAAAGAATTATTACTGATTATGATACAGAATACTGTTCAGCTAATCTTAATAGAATCAGATAATTTACCTGCATTACTATTATTAGATTTTTACAGAATTACTTAGCTAAAAGAATTAATACCTGATTATAATAGAGGATACTGTTCAGTATCAATTTGTTTTCAGTCATTATCTTTATATCATATCTTTTCATTGTAGGTTTTATTTTAAAGGAAATTTTATGTTGAATTTGCAGTTAAGTCTGTTTTATCCATAATTACGATAGTGATATATTACATATATGAAATGAAATTTGCTTATATTTTATCACACAAAGAAATTATAACTATTCATTATGTTGTAAACTACCCCCTCCACGGGGGTGCAGCCCCACCCGTGGAGGGGGGCCCGTGGGGTGGCTCTACAGGCTCCCAATACGAATTATCCCCACGGGTCCATGGGGGGAGCATTGCCCATTATTATATTATATTTATGGCGTTTCTATTTATTAACAAAATTACTACACATTTAAACTAATGCTTACCCACGGGTCCATGGGGGGAGCGTTGCCGAGCCCCCCACGGGCGCAGGAGGCCCATTATTATATTTATGGCGTTTCTATTTATTAACAAAATTACTACACATTTAAACTAATGCTTAATAAAATATATAGTAAATAAATTTGTAAGATAAGCTATTATTGTACAATATACTGTTATATAAAGTATTATAAAATTAAATCACAATAGTATATTTCCACTCATTTATATGAGCGGGTAATTTCTAGTAAAATTTTATTTGTGATTTATTATCAGCAAATGTTTTAATTCGTATTCCTAGTTTATATATCTCTATATCCGGATGGCCGCGTGATAAAGCTGTGGCTTACCAACCTGGAGGATCCGGGTTCAAATCCGATCCTACACCTCCAGTTTTTCAGGAGAGGTCAGGGCCCGGCCCGTTGAACCCTATCCTTCAACCATCTGGTTGACTCCATTATGAATGATGGGCTATATAAGTGGCCGCCGCCAGATACAGATTATCCCATGAGGATATGGCGGCTTAACCAAATCAAACCTTTTGGTCTTAGTAAATTATCCAATACTCCATGCGGTACTTTCCTTTTTTGTATTTTAATGATATAATTATGTATGTATATACATGATTTCTTTTTGTTATATTTTTTCTTTTTTCTAATATATTTATTAAAACTTACGTGTTTCTGTTCAGTATTACAGAGTTATTAATCAATACTCGTACCTGTACACAATTCTACAATATACTTATACATAAAACAAAATATACGAGTCTGTCACACGTATGTGTAGAAGGGCCTCAAATTAGTCTTGTCCCGGCTGAAAAGCCATACTGAGCCATTTCAGCGCCATACTGAGCAATTGCTAGAACTATGGTTTTTATGCTGTTCTTATAAGTTAGTTTGGAGTTTGCTCTAGTGGAAAATAGTACGAATTCTCAGTCCATGGAAGGCAATGTTAAATTAAAATTCAAGGACACTGGTTTTAGTTCTTCATACAACCAGAGAAAGCGCTACAATCGCAATTTTTCAACATGAAAATTTGATGTCATGCTCGCAACATTGAAGATTTTAAAAATAATACACTAGTAAATTTTTGGATTCAGAGAAAGAACGATGTTAAAGAAACTGTAGATAAAGCTATTAAATTTTTAATGCCATTTTGCACCAGCTATTTATGTGAAAAGGGATCAAGCTACTTCTCATAATGCAATTTCTATGTTCAATTTATTTCATATTACTGTTACAGTATTTCATAACCTTGCTGAAAATAGCTCTTACGTTATTCTTTTATGACTTTGTTCCCTATCTCGTCGGACGATCGCCGTAGAGTAATAGAGTATTTTTGTAAATAAATATTTTTATGTCTTTGTTCCCTATCTTGTCGGACAATCGCCGTAGAGTAATAGAGTATTTTGTTTTGTAAATAAATATATGCTGTAGAGTAATAGAGTATTTTGTTTTGTAAATAAATATATTAATGCATACAATTATGTGATTACCAATATATAAAATTAATAATTAAAATAAATTAATTAAAATGTACAGTACATAAAAAATAATTTTTTAATGCATAAAAAAAAAATGCACATCATCCCAGATTCAAAACCAGTATCTTAAGATTACGAGGCACGTATTTATCGAGTGCGTCATCTGTGCACCTGGTGATCTGTTATCTAAATATCGTTTTTAAGCTGAATTATCAAAAGTTCGATTTTTCAAGTGTTAAATGGATATGTTGTCGTTTTTAAGCTGAATTATCAAAAGTTCGATTTTTCAAGTGTTAAAAGTTTTTAAGCTGAATTATCAAAAGTTCGAATTTTCAAGTGTTAAAAAATACTATTAGAAGGCCATATTCATGACAAAGCTCGGACACGTATTCACTCTTTTTTGATGTATTTTCACCATACTTAAGCGGATCAAAATCGGTGGGGGTCAGCTGTGTTCTCCCCTTGTTAGCATATCCATGTGTTTCAAATAAGTCAGCTGTGTCCTCCCCTTGTTAGTAATACTTTTTATTGAATGCATTCTCAATGTGTCCTCCCCTTGTAAGTGTTTTGCAGTGTAAAGAATTTTGTAAAGACCTCTCCCCTTGTTAGTATCTAATAAGAAAGAAAGTGGGATGTAATTAAATAGTCCTTGTTAGTATCAATAAATGTTTTTGTTTTTATTATTTAAATTAGTCGTTAATTGTATTTATATTCATGAAAAATTTTTCCAGTTGAATTTTGTATAATTTGATTTTGTTTATTATTATAAAATTTTCATGGTAAAATTAAAACATACATTATATATACAGCCTAACATAAAGCTACTTCTCATAATGCAATTCCTATGTTCAATTTATTTCATATTACTGTTACAGTATTTCATAACCTTGCTGAAAATAGCTATTTTCATATTTAAAAGTAAAATTTTTATTGTTTTAAATTCTTATCATAATATTATTATTGATATTTTTGAAATCTTCAAAGTTTGAAATTGCATAAGTTGGAAACTGTTGCAGGATAATTTTAGTTTACTTGTACTGTAACTTAACAGGTCATATGCCGTTTGGAAATAAAAAATAACAATGAAATTTCTAAATATGATATTTACATTCCAAAAATGCTGCCACCTAAATGTGCTGCATGATCAAACAACTTCCAACCCATTATGATCCCAACTGTGTCTAAAGCAATGACTGCTTTAATTGCCTAAAAATATAAAATTGTACAAATGAATTATTATTAAAATTAGTTTTAAATAAAATAATTAAATATTTATTAATGCACATAGAAGATACTTACTGTACCTGCAGAAAAGGTTAAGAAAGGGAAAAATATAATTGTTAATTTTGTTTCAGGATACTGAGTGCATACAGCAGCCATAATTGTCAAAAGAGAGCCAGACTGAAATAAACAATTTATAAAATTTTTATTTTATGATACACAAGTTATTGCAGATAAATTACACAGGTAATGCTAAATTAATGTCATTAATATGCTTAGGTTATAACATGATTGATTATAACTTCAAATAATTAAACTTTTACATTAATTTTTTTCAACTTTGTGATGAGGTAGTGTGTGTTTTAGTGTATAAAAACAATAGAAAAAGAAAGAAGTGAAATAAAAAATTTTTAATAAAATGTAAAGAATTAATTCATACATAAAATATAATATAATTGTATCTGGAGTATAAAATGAATATGATATTGTTATACAGGTAATATGATTATGCAAAATAAAATATAAATATTGAGGTCAGCAGCAAGGCAGGTTATTGTGTTTTGTATATATAGTGTAATAGTGCTATGTATATGCTAACTAGAATTAACCTAATAAAAGATATAATGCAAAAAGATGTAGTTGTAATTGTTTTGATTTTGTACTTAATTTTTAGTTATTTGATGTTTGGATCTTTAAAAATTTAATCTATTCCCAATTAATTAGGAATTCTTGATAATGTTTTAGTCTCTCAGAGGCATATAAAAATGTGAGGATTAGGTGATCCTCATAAGATTATAAAAATATTTACATTATACTGCTGAATTTTAAACACTTCCAACTTTCAAAATTTTCTGAATATTGATATCAGATAGCTTACAATTTTGATAAGTATACAGTCATCCCCTAATTTGTAGTAAAGATTATTTTCAAGAAAATGCCATGTATAAATCTCAGAATACAAAATATGACTTAAATGAAACTATAGGTGTTCCATTCCCATTTACAAAAAAATTAAATTGAAAAAACTATCTTAATTCAGTAAAAAGCAATCAAGTCTATAAAATTAATCTTGGTTAATAGCTTAATACATCTAGATTTTTAATTTAAACTCATTATTTCTTCATTGCAATTTTGCTGTGATAAACTTGTAATAGAACTGATACTTTTTGGAAAAGATTAATTGAACGTTGTTTTTATAAAGCATTATTTTATTGCAAAATTCTACCAAGGAACCAAAGTAAATGATAAACATCTACAAAATTTTAAGCTCCATTCCAAATTAGAACCAATAGCCAAAATTTCTGTATCATATATTTTGAATTTTAAAAAATTTAGAAAATAGATTATAATCTATCAGCATTGGCAAATCGAGTTTATGGAAATACATTACACTTGATTACAATCTTTAAAAGGTTAACTTATTTCCAATCATGTCTTTGTATAATATGGGCATGATCTTTTTTCTTGTCATTGGAGACCAAGTTCATTTTTAAAAAAGGCAAGCAAATTAAATTCAATATAAGGTTATTCTTATATCTGATGCTAGCTTAGTTTTTGCTGCATAATATAATATTTATTCTTATGGATTATCTAGGAATAAATTTTTAAAATATTGTTTTTCTATGAAGAAAGCAACCAGCATATTTTCATTCTGCAATTTTTTGTTTATATAAAAATTGTATTTTCTAGAGGATAGTATGCTAGCTTAGCCTTTAATATTTTAATTATTTTTTAATATTTTTGCTGCATAATATAATATTTATTCTTATGGATTATCTAAAAATAAATTTTTAAAATATTGTTTTTCTATGAGGAAAGCAATCAGCATATTTTCATTCTGCAATTTTTTGTTTATATAAAAATTGTATTTTCTAGAGGATAACATAGTTGTGAAGATGCTACAGAAATTTTTTGAAGTCTATCATCAATAAAAAAATTAAAACACAATGAATCTAATTAATTTAATAGACAGAAACTACAAAATATTTCAAAATTTCTTAAAACATTGCATTTATTTCAAAAAATATTTTTTTTTTTGTAAAATAAGAAATATTCTACCTATTTATTCTAAAAACTTCAAATGGATACAGTAATGCAGAAATTTTAAAAATTTTTTGAAAAACCATCAGTCAATAATGTTTGATGTTCATTTCCATAGGTTGACAGTGTGGTAAACAATTAAAACACTATACATTATGCAATCTATCAAAAGTTAATGACTGAACACCTAAAATAACTGATGAAAGATGTTCTCTGAATTAGGAAATTATTTCATTGAAATAAACATGAAACTGGCTTAAAAAGTCAGCTTGAACAGTGTGGTAACAATTAAAACACTATACATTACACAATCTATCAAAAGTTAATGACTGAATACCTAAAATAACTGATGAAAGATGTTATCTGAATTAGGAAATTATTTCATTGAAATAAACATGAAACTGGCTTAAAAAGTCAGCTTGGTAGCATAAGATAGCAACACTGAATACACTTGCACATGTTTTTGTCTCTATTAATCTCTTTGGTATTTGTGTCAGAAAAAAACATTTTTATTTAAAAAGAAAACTTATTTCTTGACAATCAAAAAATTGTGTAGTAGCAAAATCTACTGTGCATCTTAAATTTTGATAATAAATATCTAACTGTACAATAATAGTAGTGGAAAAAATTATTGCAATAGCATTCCATAAGTAGCATATTTAGCTATCCAATAGTTGTATGTAGAAATATTGTAGTACTGGCAATGTTCAACAATAGCAATGCAAACAACAAAAATATTTGATAATATTTAATGTATCATTTAATACATCACAACTTGATATGTATTAGTAAATTAAAGTTATGAGTCAAATGACCTGTTGCTTTGAACAATATTGCAGCAATTTGAAAAGCAATTTTATTAAAACAATTTATCTGCGAGTATAATAATTCCAGCTGATTGGATAGTTATAATTAATTAATTAAATAATTTGAAAAGTAGACCCAAATAAGCTAATTGTATGGTTTTGTAGTTAAAAAAAACATTTACTCAATTTATCTAGTATTTACCTAATTTACGGTTCTGATGCAATAATTCATGTATTTTTCTAAATTCCGACAAACTTATACGGTGATGCAATAATTTTTCCATTACTGTAAAATTGTGCAATAAGAAACTATGCAAATCAAAGGATGAATACATAATAATTTTCTGTTTCTCTTAAGTAATATGTTACTTAACTTCAGCTGTTACAGTTAACTGTTCCAAAATTTTAACCTGTGTAAGATGTTTCTGGTCATAAATAATAATATATTATTATTGTATAAATTTATTATTATATTTATATATCATATTAAATATTATATCTATATAGGAAATTTTTTAAGTTCAAAAATAATACAAATTTACTAATAATAAATTTTAAAATATCACTAATAATAATAATTTTAAAATAAAATTTTGCTAAAAAGTGGTTTTACTTACTGCACCTAGTGATAAACCAATTCTTCCAGTTAATGTTTTGTATAAATAACTAGTAAAAGAAGAAACTACACCTGTAAATTAATTATTTTGATTTACAATATTAAATATAATTCTTGAACTTCCATAAATCGAAAACTAACCTGCACTAAGATATAATGCTAAGAACTGTTCTTTTCCAAACATTGATACAGCAGTTGTAGAGAAACTGTATAGTACAAACATGTTTGCAGCCCAATGCCACCACGAATAATGACTAAATGTGGATAAAACCATAGGCCAACACTGAGATTCTAAAAAAAAAAAAATTTCAAAATACTTTTAATTTGCCGAAATACTGTTTTATATAAATATAGTTAAAAATTAAACCATTATTAAATTGAAGTAAACCTTACTGAAAGCTGGATTTGAACAAAAGTATTTTGTCATCATGGGATGTAAAGATGGTTTTTGCCACATTAATAATATAACAGCATTAATAGCTATTATAAACCAAGCCATTTTCTGACCTTCTGAATGACTATGCCACCATTCATTTATCTAAAATAGGATTTCTTAAATAAAATCAGTCATCATTTTTAATTTCAGATTTATAAGAAATTATATACACTACATTTCTTCTAAGTGTTCCTGATTTATACACAGGTTTATTTTTCCACCACTCTGTCTGATCAATGAATTTAAATGCACGATTTCTTATATTTTCATATTGCCAAATAGCAGCAATAGCAAAAGAACTTCCAGTGAACTAAATTTATAAACAAAATTTATATATATAATAATTGTTTTGCTTAAATTTTAAGAAACAAAAATAGAAGATTATTATTATACCAAAACGGTGAGAGAGTACAAAAATTACAAAAATTATTATTAGAAAATAAAGAAAGAACTTACACAAATTGTAAATATAAATGGCTTAAACAACTTTTGGAAAGGAAGTCTTTCATTTATCACTTGATATTCAGGTGTTAGTTCCACTTGCTTTTTCCTTGGTAAAATTTTTCTTTCTCTTTTTAACCATCTTATTGCTGAATACCAAATTTCATTTCCTTTATAGTTAATTAATGTATTGTTAATTGAACACAGTCTAAAAAAATAATTAAAAAATAGTTTAATAAAATAACTTTTGTTAATAAATAACTTTTAAAAGTGGTTAAATAACTTCAGACTGATATCTTATAAAACTTTTTGTATTTAGAAATAACTATTTTGTTTATAATAATTGATAGTAAATTATGGTATTTCTATGCTGTATTTAGAAATAACTATTTTGTTTATAATAATTGCTAGTAAATTATGGTATTTCTATGCATAAGTAAATATGTTATGAAGTGATTTATGATTAATGACATCAATAAAGAAGCAAATATCAGGTTAGTCTCATCGAAATTATTTTGGCTCTGAGGGCCAAACCGTTGGTTCTAGAACCTAAATATAAAAAGTGCAAAAGATGCTAACGATTTGCTAAAGAGTGGATAAGAAAAATTTCGAAAATTCGAAACTGGGGGCTGGGCCTCGATTTTGTTTTGGCTCTGGGGCCAAACGGTGGGATGCAAACGAAAATATTAAAAGTGCAAAAGGTGCTAACGATTTGCTACAGTGCAAAAGAGAAAATTCGAAAATTCGCAACTTGGGGGCCAGTGTGACGTTAGCCCCCCAAATTTGTTTTGGCTGTAGGGGCCAACGGTGGGGGTGCAAACGAAAAAAAGAAAAAATTTAAAAATTCAAAATTGGGGGTGCAAACTTCACACCGGTGACTATGACACATATTATACAAGGCATGACGTTTCTATTGCAATAAATGATGCATCAATACCGTTCTTATGTTACCTAGGAAGAACATATCGGCTAGAAAAGATTTATTCTTGATCTGTAAGTATCAGTAAATTATATATACATAACATACGAAATGCATTGGAACATCAATTAATGGAACATAAATGTAATGTCTTGTTTAACAGATGCCTTACTGCATTTATCCATGAAGAATAACATTGTGATATATTATGGATACTACTATATTTAACATAATTCGAATATTAATAATAAAGACAACAATAGAAAATCTAGCAAATTTATCAATATAAAAGATATTTTCCTGATTGTTAATACAGTATTATTGTTGGTGATGCATGTAATTTCCTTGTTCGAAATACAAACTAGGAAATTAGTAATTTTTTTCTGTTATATAATGTATTGTTATACTTTTAATTTATTTCTTAACTTAATATTAAAATTTAATATAATACAGTATTATATACTTTATCATAATTATTTAAAAAATTTTCATGAATATAATCTGTTCTTTTACGTTATTCATTACAGTTATGATAACTGATGATAGATTTGTAGTGACCACAAAAGCTCTGTATTCAACAATTATTTGTATTCTTAAAAAGATGAAACTATATTTTTACGTGAAAACGTGTAGTAACAACTATGGACATGAAATATGCTTTTAAATTTCTTAACCAAACAAATACTATTTAGCGCAATATTGAAAAATATTCAGCATCAAAATAATCTGCATAAATTTAAAATTTTTAAGAAATAATATCCAAAAATTTCAAAGAAAAATGCATAAAGAATTCAGATTCTTATCGTCCCATTTTTTTTATCAGTAAATCATTTTGAAATTCATATTCAGCTTTTATGTTCTGACAGAACATTTCATGTTAGTTTGAAAAATGCACAAAAATTACATAATAATAATAAAAATAAGGGAAAACGTAGAATTTTTAACTAAGTAGTAGATGCAAACTAATAAAATCAGATTTGAAAATATTTTTTATTATTTTGTTATAACAACCAGTCGTTTAATAATTAATATGAGCGGCAAATTTAACTTCAGTGAATTGGTCGACAATTTCACAGGAAAATAATAGTCGTAAATGTTGTGAGGATCCGTAAATTAAGGTTGATGTAATCCTCTGTTGCGCCATTCCTGTGAGGATCATGCAACGGAGTAAAGTCGAATCGTCAGCCTGACACTAGAAGTTTTACGTGTTACTCAAACAGACGAGAAATTCTGCCGTCAGGAAATGACCGAAAACATTATGATAATTATTCGAATTATTAATTTTAGAATTATGGCACGTGAGTAAGCTGCAGAGGGATCCATGATAGGAGAATTGATCCAAAAACGTATATAATAACCAAAAATAATATATTTATTCAATTATCAAGAAAACAGAAATACAATGTTAATCAAACACTAAATTTAAACGAAGAGTTGTTTATTAAATTAATAGAATATTACCACGAAATCCAACAAGACTTTCTTGAACAGAGGGTAAGTCAATGGATCCTGAGTTGTGTAGATATACCGGAGAGAGAAAGAAAATTATATACAGTAAGACCGCGCTTAACGCTGCTCCGTTTAACGCTGTTTTCGATACAATGCGGTATTTATCGAATTCTATATTTTTATTGATTCATTTTGGCGTGGATTTTCAAACTGTTATTCTTACGTAAATCCAAAATTGCAGAAATTTGTTGCATTCATACTCCTATGCCGTCTCACAGTGAGTTTGATATCAATGCAGTACAATAAATATGAAAGCCTGCTGCAGTCAGAGTTCATATTTATGATCGGTCATCAATGTTATTTTCTAATAAAAATAGCAATTATCCCATTTTAGTTTTAACCCGAATGCTACCATAATAAATAACAATTATCCAATTTTAGTTTTAACTTGAATGCTGCCACTTTAAACTATAAAATAATAATTATACAGTCATCAATGTTATTTTACAGTAATAAAAATAACAATTATCTCATTTTAGATTTAACTGAATGCTGCCACTTTAAACTATAGTTCCTTGAAATTAGAACGTTTTACTTTCGTCAATATTTTTTCATTGTTTATAGTTTACTGCAATCTGATTATTGCTTTGTGTTCTTAAAACTTTTTATTTTCTAATTTTAAAAATTTTTTCATGAATGATATATTAATACAAATCAATCCAATAGTAATAATACATGTTACAAAATAAAATGAAAAAAATGCTATGTATACAGAGTGGTTATAAAATAAGTATCTGTATTTGGAGCTGTCTGTAGCTGGAAGGAATAATCCGAATGAAACCGAAATTGGGTACCTTACTAATCAAGAAGGAGGAAAAAGAATGGAATAAAAAACTTTGGGAATTTGGGGGTACCTAAAATTGAGGCTTTGGGGTACTTAAAATCTAATGTGTACCGTGGAGGCGTCGCAAACCTCAATGACCTAAAAAATCGCATAACACAACATGTGCGAAACATCACTCCTGATGCATTGCATTCCGCAGTTGAGCACGTCGCGCACCGCCTGGATTGTGTCTTCCAGCTCAATGGCCATGTGGAACCTGAACTTGATCGGTACACATTAAATTTTAAGTACCCAAAACCCCAATTTTAAGTACCCCAAAGCCCAAAATTTTTTTATTCCATTCTTCTTCCCCTTCTCGATTAGTAAGCGTAACGATTTCGGTTTCATTCGGATTATTCCTTCCAGCTACAGACAGCTCCCAAATACAGATACTTATTTTATAACCATCCGGTATATATATATTTTTATTCACTGTCCTGTTTCACTTATCCTCATTATTTATGTTTAAAATGATCTTGTTTAACGCTGTTTCATTTAGTGCTTTGTTTTCTTAAAACGCATCCCCCGCGTTAAACGGGGTCATACTATACTCATCTTTTCGTTCTATTATTCTTAAATTCCTTATGTTATAGATTTTCCCATATTAAATTTTCCAACCATTCTTTATAGTCAATATTTCCTTAAATATAACGTTATTATAGTAAACACCACCCTTGTTCCTTAGTCCTCGTCAGGCGACCACTGCTGAGACGGGAACTATTTCCGTTTTCTACATTTTCATAACTTTTTAGGAAGTCAAACAAATTTTCTGTCGTTTTCTCTCTAACTCTTTCTACTAGCCGACCAACAGCAGCCGCCTGGCAGTTCCATCAGCCCCTTGAACAAGGAACCATCTGTATTTATCCAGCGAGAGACGGAATTTTTGCAACTCCTTTCTCACGTGGAAATAAGAAAGTTTCGTACAAAAGATGAGTGTAATTGTCGTTTTGCAAATGGGTCTTTTTTCCTTATTTCTCCCAGATATTGACAATTTTATATAAAATTTATCAACCAGTTCTAATAATAATAAAATATTATAGAACACAGGCATCTGACAAGCTACAAATATGGCAGCTTGATTGTCTGCGTAGAAACGCTTCATCTCTCCACTTTGGAACATCCTGGTTCGAGTCTCTCGAAAATGTTTTTTATGGATTCCGGGCCCGGCCCGTCGATCCCTCTGCTCCACAATCTGACTGACCCCTCCCAAGGGTTGGCAGCCTGTGGAAGGGTATATTTCGCTCTACTAGTTAGTATTCTTCCAGAATGAAAAATGGCGTCATCTAAGCTTAAAAGAAACAATTATTTGTTTTTGAAATTATCGAAATCCCGCTGGATTTCATATCACTTCCCCCTTTAGTTAATAAAATAATTATATACAATAATTATTTCCTACTTTACATAAAACTGACCGAACGTCTAAGAGAGAATTAATATTTCAGTCGTTTGGAAGTTTCAATGGCTTCTCAGGACAATATGGAGTGTCCAGCGATCAAGATAGTGTAAATAATAAAATATTTATAAATATTGCTGTTTATTGGATACGATAAAATATATGATTAAAATACATTAGTCTTAATATTTACTGGTCAGAAATAAATACGTACTATATTTTTCAGTAACTAAATTTTATAATAATTGAAGCGCTTACTCGAAAAACGATGTATGTTACATTTTTTCAAAATTGTAATTATCGATGCGAAAAAAATGTAAGGATTATTCTCTCAGTCACACGTATAAAAAAAATGTCAAAATACGTCCGATCGAGGGCTACAATTTGCGACGCGCGTCGTATGCAAATTATTTTTCAGTGGAAGAACGCTGAATGATTCACTGAAAATGGCGGACACCAATACGCTGTTATCCCCAGCGGCCGTAAAATCACGGAATAAGAAGTTAAAAAGGAAAGTAAACGTCAATGAATGGAAGAACGTAAAGAGAAAGCGATTGATGAATGCTGGCGCTTCCATACGACAAGGAAAGGCATGGAAATTCCGGAGAAACCTCCCCCACGAAAGGTAAGCGGAAAAACGCTGTACGTTGCTAAGCGCAGCCTCACGTCTGAGGTTTATATGATACAGTTTTAAAACTCCATTTTTAACTACTGTGTTTTGTTCCCTTTTATTTTGTAGGAAAGATCATTCGAACCGAAAAATGCAAGGAAACCGGATATGGCGAAATCACATTGGCCCAGAGAGTACATCTCTTCCAGGAATATCACAAGTTGTCTTACGATGAGCAGTCTGCTGTTCTAGTGAAATCAATGATGCTGCAGGAACCGAAAAGACGGAAGAAAGGAAAATCTGATGCCATATTGTGCCACATTTCCACATTCCAATATAAACTTTTAGATAAGGAGGTTTGCAGGAAAACCATTCTTAATACATACACCATAACGCCTCGCCGTCTTCAAACCTTGCAGCATAAAATGAGAGATGGTATTCTATCACCTAAGGACGGTAGAGGAAAACACTTGAATCGATTACATGCCAATCGGGAGGAGGTAAGGAAGTCCATCCGAGATCACAGAGCCAGTTTCCCATGTCAAGAAAGCCACTACAATCGAAAAAATCCTCTAAGCTATGTTTCAGCCCTCTGCTCAGCGTGAAAAAAATGCACAGCCTTTATACAGAAAAATATCCTATGTCAGCAGTCAAGGAATATCTATACAGGGAGACCTTCCAAAATGATTTCAATCTGCGATTTGGTCTACTTAGATCAGATACCTGTAAAGAATCTGATAAACTTTTCGTGCAGTTGACTGCATCAGACACAGACGAAAAAAAGAAAGGAAATTTACAATAAAAGTACAATGCATCACGCTAGAGCAGACCAGGTATACTCTGTACTAAAAGAAGAAAGAGCGATCGCTACCATTAATCAGAATATAATCGTCATCTGTGTTGATATGCAGCAAGTCCTTTTTTGCCCTACACTCACTCACTCCAGTATGTTTTACCAGCGACAACTCTCGTGTTATAATTTCGCCATTCACAACACCGGGAATAACACCGTTAACATGAATCTATGGAATGAGTCCATCGCTAGAAAGGGATCAGCTGAAATAACTTCGGCACTTCTGAAGCACATCACCAACAGATATTTACAGTTGGAACAAGGGCAAGAAAGAAAACTGATATGTGTGGTCCGACCGCTGTGTAGGCTAAAATAATAACTGGAAACATGTTGGCTTATATTCCTACCTCGTCGCACAAAGGTACATTAGTGAAATAAACCAAAAGTTCTTATGCACAGGCCAGTTTCTTGCCTTGCGATCGTGATTTTGCTCACATTGAGAGAAAGAAAAGAGTCAGCCAGGTGATGATACCTTCTCAGTGGAGCGATGTCATTGCAGAGGCCGTAAGAAACCATCCGTTCAATGTTACAACTTTGACGCAATCAGACTTCAAAGACCTCAGCAGAATCGAGGATGCCTTGAAGAGGACCTCAAAACTCAAGATCACTGAAGTTATGTGGCTAAAGTTTTCTCACTATGATCCATTCGCAGTAAGCGTTCGTGCTAGTCACAACCTGCTTCGTCCATGGGAAAGACACGAGATCCTGAAACTGCCTAAACGAAACAGCAACCATGCAGTCTTTCTTAAGGCATTTGACGCTTCTCCAGCGTCCCTTTCACAGCTCTACACAGCGCTTATTCCTATCAAAAAGCAGAAGAAAGACGATTTGATGGATATGACGCAATACTTGCCACCTGAATATTGTTCGTTTTATGAAAACCTACCCTCGGAATAATGCCACTAACAATATGTTATATTCTGGCATCGGTTCCATTATGTATGTTAAAAAGAAAGCAATAAACGAGCTGTTTGTTGGCCATGATAGGCTACCGTTAGTATTGTTATCATGCAGTCCTAGTGGAATAACGCTGCATGTAACGGTATTATCCATAACTTATATCGTTTTTCTGTTAGACTATCATTTAATCTTTAAAAAACAGGTTAACATGGGCACAAACCGACTTACATTATATCATATAGCTTCATGATATACCCTAGTACAATTATTTTTGGCCGTTCTTGATTGGGTTTAATCGTTAATAATAATTATGCTACTTTACAGTTTTCTCGAAAGTGGCCAAATGTAACATGCATCGTTTTTCGAGTAAGCACTTCAATTATTTATTGCAATTTTTCACCGGTATTGTCATTGTTTAGGTCATCAGTTTGTTATATTCCGTGGAAAAACTGGAAAGAGTTTTATTTTAAATGCTTATTGTCCTCATTTGGGTGCTAACTTAGCCGTCTGTGGTAAAGTATATGATGACTGCATACAGTGTCCCTTCCACGGTTGGCTATTTTCTGGCCACGATGGATCCTGTGTGGAAATACCTTACATTGATAAAGGTGAAAAATATTTCATTTCATTTGTATTTTAATTTAGGTTCTATGCTTATGATATCATTCCATTATATTCAGTTCCAGAATTTGCTAAAACAAAAACATGGTTATCGATTGAGCAAAATGGTTTTATTTACGTCTGGTATCATGCAGATGGACAACAACCATCGTGGAAACCGCCAGTTATTCCAGAAATAGAGGAAGGATTATGGAGTCGTATAGGGCGTATTCAGCATACTACTAAGTGTCACATTCAAGTAAGCAAATGAAATATATGCAAAAGAATTTTAAATTAGAAAATTAATTAAAGAATTTTTATATGTTGTTTTAATTAAGGAAATATGTGAAAATATAGCTGATTTCTCCCATGTTGAATATCTGCATCGATCAAGTGTTTTAGACTTTCATGACTTTCATCCTGATAATTGGTGGAATATCATTAAGTATGAATATTCAGGACAAATATGGACAGTTGATCCATTACCCAATCAACACATGACCACAACTAAATTCAAACAATATTTATCAATTTTTGGAATTTTATTATCTTGGATTCAAGCTGAAATAGAAATAAAACAGGTACAGTATTGAAAGAATAATTATTGTAAATCATCGCCAATATATATATATTAATATAATCAGATAATTCTTTCATCTTGAATGTTAACTATACTTAAATGCTATATTCATATACTAGCATTATTCATTTTAACATAATTTATATAGAATATATAATATATTATTCAATTATCAATTCATGTTCTCACATATTTGTAAATATAAAATACGTTTTTACATTTTTACCAAAACATAACATCGTCGTAAAGGAAAATAAATATTTTTTTTTTAGAAAATCAATTAAAATATAATAAAGAAAATCTATTTATTAAATTTCCTTCCATTCGTATTTCATTTCAGCAACTGGTTTGGTAATTATTTAACTCTTTTTTCTTTTCTGAAGGTTATATTTCTTTTTATCTCATTAAACAATTTGACAAAAATTGTTATTATTTTATCATAAACCAAATTTTCTAATGGTTATTGCAAATATTACACTAATTTCAGGAAATTATGAAAATATTTATACGATTTAATAAAGTTCAAGAAACAAATCTAGTAAAGTTCTAGTCCGAGTTTGTTTCCAGTCCACTATATAGTTCGATATAATACACACTCTCCTACAGACTGCAGAACGATATTTCAAATACACAGGTTTATTTACAACACAAAAAATGTATATACAATTATATACAAAGCAAAATTCACTAACAAAAATGCACTTTAGAGAGCCTGGGTGTCCCCACTGGTGATAAAAATGCGGATCAGAAACAGTCCTCCACGGGAAGGTAATCGTGTGAGCACACAAAAGAGAAAATCCGATCGGCACGAAAAGCTCCAGAACTCCACCGCTGCCGGTCCTCTTCTGTTCATTCTCTGAGATGAATCTCCCCAGAGAACCTCGACGGCAAATCTCTAACGTTGACCTCCGCCGAAACTTTAACGGAGCCCGTCACGTCTGATCCACTCCTCCTGCTTTCCGTGCGATCTCTGTCTCTCCCCGTCTGTCTTCAGTTGCTCATTACACCCTCATTCCATATCTCCTGCCTTGTTTTTTTATTACATGCTCTTCCTCCTCCCTCGAGTTTGAAAACAAACTGATAATGTAGGGAGACAAAGCGACAGGGGAGTAACATCCGTGTCAAGGCAGTCTAATTACCACACTCTGACTCACTGACTCCGTTTACTTGAGGCAGCCTCCCACTGGGAAAGTCTAGATGTCCAAATCCCAACAAATATATTTTGTAATTTTTAATATCAGATGTATCCATATCTGATGTATATATGAAATATTTTTTGCTAAATGAATGAACTAAAGTATTGATATTTATGGAATACAGAAATGAACCACCTTAATATACTGTTACAATGCTTATAATTTCAAATTTTAACGAGGCTAAATGAATATTTGGCGTATTTTATAAAATAAAAAACTATTACGAAAACACGAATAAAGAAAAATAATAAAACTTTAAAAAGATGAAAAAAAATCTAGTTGTTAAATTTCCATTTGTATTTTATTTATGCAGTTATATCGATTATTATTTACTTCTCGTTTTATTGAAATTTGAAAATGATGAAAATCAAAATGTTGCAAATGGAGATATAATGTTTAACAATTCTTGACTAAACAACTACTTCTTACATTGTTGATATTTCATACAATGGATTTATAAAACACTATTTAAAACTTCAACAAGTTATGTTTTTCTTATGTGATATTTAACGCTATAGAATCTGCAAGAGAGATATGAGGATAGAACTGGATCCATGTAATTCAGCCAGTTATTAGATATTAAAAAACCAAAAAGACATGAATACCTCTTGAAAAATTAAAAAAGGAATCCCATATTTGAAAACTTATTCTTATTTTAGTCTTCAAAACATCTACAGTCAATCAAAAAAGTATTGGGACACAACAAACTGTCAATCATTTATTGAAAAATAAATAATTAATACACTGAAATTAATACTGTTTTCACTACAGTTGCTATATAGAACTAAAAGTTTTTAATCTAAAAATTCAAGAAAAATAATATGAAATAAGAAATGCCACACATCTTGTGTTCAAAGTGAAAATCACTGTCAAAAAAGTATTGGGACAGAGAGAAAAAGTCCATGAAATAGCCATAATTTGGCAGAATTGTCATTTAAAGTGTACTATGTAAGAGATCTGAAATTGGAGAAGTTTATTTTAAGGTGATTTCAACCAATCTTTCAGTATGGGTCGGAAAAAATGTGAGATAGCATTAGATATAAGAAAAATTATTATCCATCACTGGAATAGTGGGAATTCTATAAGAAATATAAGTAGAATGGTAAATATGAGTAAATCCACTATTCA
>AYEL01086218.1:0-65538 GCA_000484575.1 Olivierus martensii
TAGAATATCTTTTATTCAAGTTTTAACTAACGTTTTCCGGCCTACAATCATCTTCAGGTTGCATCGGAAGATGAATGTAAATGGAAAATGTTAATTACAACTTGAATAAAAAATGATATAATCTGCGAAAAGTGTTTGATAAAAAAGTATTTTAATAACCTTGCAGAAGCGAGTCCTAATGCTTTTTTATTCCATCCACCATCTATATCGCTGGATGTTAATGTAACTACATCTGATTAAAGCAAGCCATTCAAACGGTATGTATGCTTAAATTGTACTTATTAAAATACTTTTTTATCGAACACTTTTCGCAGATTATATCATTTTTTATTCAAGTTGTAATTAACAATCATGTAAAGATTGTTATTATTTCTAGGATTGTCAATTACCTCAGTTTTTTCCTAGCTTGGAATCGGATAGATCCTCTGTCCTAAGTGAATTATAAAACCTAAGAAAAGTGGATCTTCCTGCTATTCTCTGCTTCGATATATCATCCGCGACAAATGAGGGAAATTACTTCAACACTCATTTTTTGCCTGCTGACAGTTTGAGGACAAGTGCGTCACGTGACCTATTTGCCTCGCCGCATCGCGGTGTGCAAATAATCAAGAGATAAGTTGCTGTTCAGCAACTTATCTCTTGATTACGCGTATAATTATATCGATACTGTGCACCATTTGTGTTACATTAGTAACAAAATAGATTAGTTTATTATTAATAACACAAAAATTCCCTACAGAACAGCCAAAAATTATCTTACTGTCAACATATTTGAGCACGTGACGTAAAACTTATCTACCCCCGACGCTAAGGTAAAGCTTTAATGGAATCGTCCCACACTAAGCGTGTTCGAATGGACGCCTGGAAAAAGCAATCTCATTGGATTGAAGTGGTGTAAGGAAGCCGAACAACTTTGACCGAAGTGAAAACCTTTCTACAGTAGACTGTACATATAATAAATTTATTGTATATTGCGAATTAATCACATCTATCAGTGATTATGCATACTCTCCCATTCGTAGTGGTATATATAATAAATTGTACTTAATTAATCAAATTTACCCGACATTATACCTAATCGCCAGTTTAGGATGATAAATTTGAAAAATAATGCATTCTCGACGAGTAAAAAAGTAGTTCGCTGCATTCAGCTTCATTTATATAATACTTTCGGCTTTAATCAGTTAAAGAAATTAAGATTTCATTCGGTTCAAGAAATAATCGCAAATGAAAGTGCAGAAATCAGATTGAATCCCAGATATAGAGATCTATAAAGCGTGAACGTGATAGGTCCGTTTTTTTTTTTGTATATGACAAAACTAAGATTATATGGCTTATTGACATCAGAATCACAAATCAACATTTGTTAACAATAGGTGAAAATAAAAAATAGGTTTTAGCATAGAAAAACAAAACAAAAATTCGCACACTGACTGTTGGGAGTATCTACAGACGGAAAAAAAAATCATATACTTACTCGGCGTTAGAATCATTCTTCTTGATTCTGAAAAACGAAAAGTAGGTCTAGCATAGAAAAAAAAACAGATAAAAGAAAAATTATTTGAAAAAAACGCATAAAAATTTCTTATATTTAATTGTTTCTTTTAATTTTCCTTTAAAAACAAGAACGTGTTTTATAAATGTTTTTAAAGTATTATAAATATACAAAGAAAGTTGAGATTGCGCATATATCTCATGTAATATTCCCGCACTAATGAATCCGTTGGAGGAAGTAGGGCTTGCACAAAACCGAGTTTAACCGAATCTTATTCTTAAAACCAGTTTTAACCCTTTATAGGACAATGGAATATATATGTCCCACCTGACACTACAACTTTTTCTTTTTATTTGAGGTTTTGGGCTATATTTCACCCATTTTTTCTCCTTCTGCGATCTATAGACATCTTGGAGAGTTATTTCTAGAGAAGTAGTGGGACAAATATAACCCACATTTATTTCAATAAATGAAATATGATACAAATTTAATTTTTGTAAAAATGTGTTAAGTATAATGTTTAATATTAAAATATAATAATAAAACCACAAAAGTAGTTTTCATTTTTTCCTGCCTTATAAAGGGTTAAAACCGATTTTCTCAGACTTAAGAAAAATAAATAAATAACTTATAGCACAGGTATTTATTTTATCTTGGGCAGATTGTACAAAATATAATTAAATCTCTTATAGTAAAAATAAAAATAAAAAGAAATTAAAATGCTTCAAAAAAATAAGCAGCATGAGAATATACAAAATTACAAATTGTATTCAAATCTTTTGAATAAAAATTATCCTATTGTATAGCAAACAAAAAAAAATAATAAATAAATAAATAAAAGTAATGTGAAAAACAGCTTGAGGAAATTACTTTAGTATTTATTGCTCAGCTTTTTTCTGAAAATGATTCTTTAAAAAAAAAAAAAACAGTATATTAAGCATTTTTCCTGATAGACTTCACCTTATTTTTGTGTTAAGAGACCGATGATCGAAAACCCTCTCTCAGATTGGACACTTGTTGCCAACAATGCAGCAAAATTTGTTTCTATAACGTATTGTAAAATATTAATTACTTTAAAAGAATTATTAATTATCGATGATCGAAAACCCTCTCTCAGATTGGACACTTGTTGCCAACAAAGCAACAAAATTTGTTTCTATAATGTATTGTAAAATATTAATTACTTTAAAAGAATTATTAATTTTTTTA
This sequence comes from Olivierus martensii, assembly GCA_000484575.1. Lineage (NCBI taxonomy): Eukaryota > Metazoa > Arthropoda > Arachnida > Scorpiones > Buthidae > Olivierus > Olivierus martensii. The sequence continues at coordinate 2,705 of AYEL01086218.1, forward strand.
TCGTGAATTTTTTCAATCATTTTTTGGCACCCCCTATAGTTTAGTGCCTTGAAAAGTCTAAATGATGAAAGTACAATGTTTAAAACATAAAGCAGTTGACAAATGAACAAATAAAACAAAATGTGTGTAACAAAAAAACTATATTTGACGACTAAGTAAAAAAAATATTCGAATCCAGTTTTAGAAGCTCGGTTTCGGTTTTAACAACTAAATATGAAAACCGGATTTAACCGGTTTGCAAGCCTTAGTGGACACACAGTTTTCCTCATATCGCTTTAAAAATAGATTTTTAATTTAATTTTAAATAAATAATAATAATAATTGTTAACTTTTTCATACCTTATTCCTTGAATTTCTTCTTCAAGACATTCCAGCATTCTATAAGTATCCATTTGCAACGATAGCCAGTCTATATATTTTATATCTTCTTCAAACATCCTCATCTCATCGGATTGCTCGACCATTTGACCATTTAATTTTTTAAATAAGTTTGTGTTTTAAAACGATAATAATTACGAATATTACTTATATGATATCTTCAATCAGTTCATCGGGGTTAATCCTAGTTGTAATTCCCATTTATCTTCTTGATTTTCAACTAAATAAAAAAATTATTTTGATTATATTAACATTTTTTCTAGTAAAACAAAATTACTCTATACTTCTCGAGTTCAATGTTTTCCATTGTCTTCACAAGAGTATACTTTTTCTTCACTACTAGTATATTGTCTGTACTAAAGGTATACTTACAAGGGGAAGAATCGAATCTAATCTTACACACACGTCCAAACAGTTCTTGAAAAAGTCAATTTTCGAGTAAACATTTCTGAGGAAAAAAAAAAAAGATAAGATTGTAGGGACTTGAATACGTAGTTCTAATATTTTTTATTTTTTTTATTTGAAAATAGATTTTTAACCAAAACATTTCTTAGAAAATTAAATAAACAATTCCTCAAAAGAAGATAAGATTACAATTACTTGCAGCGATTTGAATATAGAACTGCTTTTAACAAAAACAATTATTTACGATATTAAAGATTTAAATAAATATTTTTTTACAATAAACCTAACTTGTACAAATTTTTTACCATTATAATAAAAAACCAAAACGGTAATTTTATACTTTTATTCTAACGATATTCCTACTCATTTCGGCATGAAACCCTTTTAATTCAAAAGTTAACTCCTCTAAATTCTTTCACACACCCACTTTCCAAAAATAAACGTTAAACTTATTTTTAAAGAAAGGATTATTTGAATTTATTAATAATCTGATTTTTGATGAATGATCTGGTACGTTATAGATATTCGAACTGTATTCACTTAAGGTATTTTAATTATTTGTTCCAGAAAATTTATATCATGATAACATTTAAAATAATATAACAAATACAAAAATATTTCAAAAAGATTGAACTTATGAGACGTAGTCTGTATCGGAAGTTTTGCCATGTTATAAGATGTTGCTAAGCGAGTGATATTGGTATAGATTTAACACATTTTAAGTTCAAAATTTTGAATATCGTTTTAATAAAACAAATATTTATATGGTAAACATATTTGCTATATGCCAAAGATACAACGGCAGAATTAAATTACAATTTCTGATTAACGAACGTTAATCGTATGATCGGATGTTTTCGTAAAAATAAAAAAGAAATTTCGATTTAAAAGGATGTAAACATGAGTACTGTTTAATGAGATAAAGCGACATATCCTTGCTTTGCATACAGTCAGGAAGCTGTTGAAAATGAATATACTGATTATTAACGCATTTTTATTCACAATTTTAAGTTTTATTGATTTATCAATATGTGATTCATATTCCAAATTTGCAAGTAAGTTAATTTTGTATCCATTTCTGGTTACTAAATGAATATTTTGTTTTCGTTCACTGAATCGGTGTAGTACAATATATGCATTTAGTCCCATTGAAGAAGGTACTGTCTTTCGTGAGTAAGACGAGATTTATTATGGGATAATCCTGTTAAGGGTGCCCAATAGATCACTAGTTGATCGCAGTGCTAGGGCTGTTTAAAACTCTCCCTTTCCTCAACTACCATCGATATATGCATATACATATTATCAGTATATGCATATGGCAAAAGTATAAAAAGTGGAATTTATTTTTATTTACAGTGCATGAAAGACTTCGACTCAATAGTGATGATGATCGTTGCCAACCTGACCAGTTTCGATGCCATTCTGGTAAATGTATTAAGTATCAATGGATTTGTGATGGAGATAATGATTGCTTAGATTATTCGGATGAAATACAATGTCGTAAGGAAAATAATTTTCTTTTATTTATACATTATCGTTTGAATATTAGTATAATAATATATCTGTGGTTAATGTTTTAATGAGATTTTATAATTTTATATTTTTTCAATAGTTCGCATGAATGCAAGTTTTTTTAATATATTATGATTAGAACAACTATATACATGTCGTGTTAAACTGTAACCAAACTATAACTCTAAACAGAACTACTATCCCGAAATTAAATTTTATTCTCGAGTAGATGATTTGTATTGTCTTTCATATCTCTAGAACAGGGGTTCTTAACTAGGATCCGTGGAAAGATTTCAGGGGATCCGTGAGCTTGGATGAGAAAAAAATTAACACAGTATCTTTTTTTCACTGATCGCTAATTAAATCCAGATTTCCTTTCTTTATAAGTGTATGCAATAAATTACATTAATAAATAGTTATATCTATGATCATTAACAGTCTTCACTCTAACATGTATTTAATAGATAAAATGTATCTTGAAGTTTCCTATATATTAAATGTATTTTATTATTATTTAATTGCTATGAAAGAACAACATATATTACTGAATTCATATTTGCGTATGCTTACATTAATAAATAGTTATATCTATGATCATTAACATTCTTCACTCTAACATGTATTTAATAGATAAAATGTAACTTGAAGTTTCCTATATATTAATTGTATTTTATTATTATTTAATTGCTATGAAAGAACAACATATATTACTGAATTCATATTTTTTATGTTGTTAATTGTATTTTAATATAATTGGTTTACTTATAATTTTATTTTGTGCATTTAAAAATTTTATTCTGAGAAGGGGTCCACGGAACAAGAAAGGCCAAGAAATCCTGCTCTAGAATATAAAAGTCAGAAGTCAAATAACAAATTTGTTGAGTTTGTTTATCATCGAAATGGAACAAAAAAATGTAAGAAATCCTACTCTAGAATATAAAAGTCAGAAGTCAAATAACAAATTTGTTGAGTTTGTTCATCATCGAAACTCATTGTCGTTTTAATTAAATATTTATAAAAACTTATTTATTTATTTTTTTGCTTGGTTTTATATTTTAGCCACACTGAATCCCGACTTAGGAAGAATAGTAGAGTGGATTTTACAACAAAGGAAAGGACGAGAATGGGGAGAAAATGTAGCAAAGGCAATAACAGTACTTTACTTATCCGATGCAATAAATAAGCTTTCAGACAATTCTACTTTAGACAAGGAACTGATGATAAAAGAACTAGAACTGAGAATAATTACAGATCATATAGGGTGAGCAATTAAATCATAATAAATGCAATTAAATAATAAATTATACATCTATTAGGATCACTGTATAATGCATTTATTAATAAATGCATTATATAATTGAAAAATTTCATCATAGTATATGCAATTATACAGTTAATGTTTTTGCAAAGAATGCAAAGTAGTTAAAGATGTGCGTATATAATGCATTTATTAATAAATGCATTATATAATTGAAAAATTTCATCGTATTATATGCAATTATACAGTTAATGTTTTTGCAAAGAATGCAAAGTAGTTAAAGATGTGCGAAGGAAAATTTTTGTACCCAGTTGCAATCCTATCTTCAAAGATATATTTAATGATATTTCTAATCTAAAAGGTTTTTCTTTTTTTAATTTAATATTAATTATTCTTAATTTTTATTAATCCAAAACGCAGAAAATTGAAAAAAGTTAAGTCAGCTGAATCAAAAAGATTAAAAAATATTGCTTATAATAGAAGGATAGATCACTGATTCGTATTTTATTGCATATTTTTTAAAAACATTTAATAATTTAATTATTAATAATATATAGTAAGTAAAAAAAATGATACATCATATGTTAATACAGTATATATTTAATATGATAAGCTAGGTTGACAAGATCAGAGTATACTCAGACTGTGTTCGCTGAGAGACAAACTTGGTCCGAATAACTCGGACCAGGTTTAAAGTTCGTTTACACGTTCCGAATACACTCTGTCTGTAGTCTGAGATGGAATGGCGGATTTCGTACTTGAAAAGATAAGTGTTGTGGCTGATATATTATTGCAGGAGCTAAACAATCAAATTAATAAACATAATAGACGGAAAAAGAGAAAGTTATGAACTAGAAAATGGATTCTCATGCGTCAGCAATTAGGCGCATCTCTCAATTTTCTGCGTGAGAAGGAAAATGAAGATAGATAATAATAAAGTGAATAGTGGCCATTTATGATTGACCACTATTCAGTTTGATGAACTTTTAAAAACGCGTTAATTCTAAAATTCGAAAACGTGACACAAACATGAGAACTTCGCTCCACTTACGCGATCAATGTTTATTACTTTCTGCCATCTTAAACTTCCAATCGGCTGCCATTCAATCAGGGTATTTTGGTTGCTGTCACTCGAATGAAGCGGTCCGAGTAGCCTCCCAATGGATGCGCGCGCATCGTCCGAACGAACACGATCCGAGTGTACTCTGATCGTGTCCATCTAGCTTTAATTAGAAGTTATGGTAACAAAAATTATACTCAACATTTTTCATTTTTAAGATTGTTTCCGTTATAACATAATATTTAGTTTGTTTATAACATATTTACTATAAATTTTATTTAACTGTATTTAGTAATTCATTAACATAAACATAACACATCCAAAACTATTTCAAAAAAATTGAATTAATGAGACGTAGTCTATTCGGAAGTTTCGCCATGTTAAGGTCGGTTCCCACTAGAGTCCGTCCCCATCCGGGAGTCTGCGCAATAAAGTCCTTACTGAACTGCGCAAACTCAGCGCCGACGGACGGAGACACTGAGTCCTTACTGACCAGGTGAGTTGCACAGTTTGGTAAGGACTTTATTGCGCAGATTCCCGAACGGAGACGGACTCTAGTGGGAACCGACCTTTATAAGATGGTGCTAAGCGAGTTGACTGAGTCCTTACTGACCAGGTGAGTTGCACAGTTCAGTAAGGACTTTATTGCTCAGACTCCCGAACGGAGACGGACTCTAGTGGGAACCGACCTTTATAAGATGGTGCTAAGCGAGTTGTATAGTTTTGCAATATGGTTTATGCTAAACCATTCGAATTTTCTTTATATTAACATTACAAAATGTTGGTGTTTCACATTTATAACAATGATTTTATTTATTTCTTTAAAAATTTTTCTAAAATATCGTAGTTTCTTAGATAATAGAATTTGGAATAACATTTTTATAATTTATTAAATATTAAAATAATATAGGCCGGTGCATTTGCGCTTTGTTATCGTTGCGCTGGTTAGATTTTTCATTCGCTTGTTTGTAACGAAATTTCTTTTTTGATCAGTTTTGTTTTTGTTTTTTCTTCCTTATTTTATAAAAACTTCAAAAATGTTTTTGTAAGGGCATGAAATGGCGGATTATTTTCTTTTCTTAAAATTTCACTAGGTGTATAAAGTTCAAATTTGGCACAGAGATATCATTTAGGTCACAGTCAAAGGAAAATCTCAAAAAAAAAAATAATAATTCAAATTTGGCACAGAGATATCATTTAGGTCACAGTCAAAGGAAAATCTCAAAAAAACTAAAAAATAATAATAATAAAATTTATTTTAACAGCCTTAAAAATATTCAAAATTAAAAACAAGATATTGTTGTCGATAGATGGTGCAATATCATTTTGCGGTTCGATTATTTAAAAGTAAAATTATTATTACGTTTATTTTTATTATTAATGATAAATTGTTTATTTTTTTTGTTTTAATTTATTTAAATAATAATAAAATGCTTTTGAAAAAATTAATTCCTAATGAATTAAAAATTTAACGGTTTTCATAGTTTGTTTCATAGTTGTCAGTGAAGCTAATCCACATCTTTCACTATAGGCCTAAGTGGATTTGTGATATCTATTTAAATAGCCTTTTAAAAGCTTAATCCTTAATTTTTGACAGTTATTTTCAGAATTTTCAGACAGTTATTATTCGGGGGAATATGCCGACCTTAGTGAAAATTTATGAAAAGATAATGTACAACATTGCAAATATTTTTTATTTTACATAGAGCTTGTAGTCTTTACAAGAAAATATAAAAGTAACTAACTGAAAAATTAAACAGAAAGAAAAATATAAACTCATTTTTAAAAAGTAGCAAATTGGCCATTTTCCCCAAATTTGAGGGGAAAATGGCCATTTCGTTGGAGAATATGATCATTTCAATGTATTTTTACTTAGGGTAAAACGGGGGAATATGACCCGTAGGGGAAAATGGCCAGTTATAAGCTTATCGCCAGCACTGCCTAATCAACGACTAATCTAGCACTAATAATCAACGACTGTATGCTACATTAAATGCCCCTGCCGAAAAAAACCTATTTTTTAATTTTTAATATTAAAAATGCTTCTCAACTTATAATTGGCCATTTTCCCCGACTGGTCATATTCCCCCGTTTTACCCTATTATCAGTATGCAAGAATAAAAATATTTATTTTTAATATGATAGTTCATTCAAAAACATTTAGCATTGGATGATGGAAAAGTAGGTAATTCAAAAATTGCAACCCAAATTGTTACTTTATGAAGAGTTCCGGTGGGTAGTCTGCTCTGTCTAGAAAGTTTTCGAAGAGAGTTTCTTTAAGAACGAAAAAAATATTTGACGGATGTGCTCAGTCAAAACACGTGGACAAGTTGAGAGATTACAATTGGTAACATTTCCTGTCTCTCGAAAACGAGTTACTAAACGACATATAGTGAATATGTTTGGTATTTTGACATCTGGAAAAATAGTTAAAAAATCTTCTTGACATTGTAGCATACGATCACGATTTGAAGTAACTCTCAAGAATAAAGTCGCGTTGTTCCTGCATGAAAGCACCATGCTCTGAATAAACACATGCTCCGCCCACTATTAACTGGTGGCGTGATCGATCACTAGTGCCAATTTGGTAATGTCACCGACAAAAAACTCTCTTTAAATATCTTTTGAAAATTAAACTACCAGTTTTACAACGCATTGAAATTCGAATTGCGTGACTTTTCGATCATCTTATATATGGGGAAGCACGTCTGAATGCAGTTGGTTAAGTTCAAGCAAACTGCTCAATTTCCAAATTGGAGAACGGGGCGCATGCCTCCACTGGTTTGGCCTCCGAATGCCGCAGGGGTGCATCCCAAAAGTAATATCTTTTTATACTGTGCTTGTTCAAATATGTCTCAGTTTGTCTAAATATCAAATTTTAAAGCTTTCACAATATTGAGTGTTATTTTATGGAGAATATATACTCGATTAAATTAATAATTGATTTATCATTATATTATTAATAGTCAAATGTGGCTGGATGTGCCTTTTTCGGTCGAACTACTGTACCGATTTCTATAAGAGTATCTTTAGACAAGTCTAGTTTTTGGATGTCTGCGACAGCCCAAATTATTTGTTGTTATTAATAATTTAAAAAATTAAGACTATATAGAAAAAATTAGCATCTTCATTAAACTTAATAATACTTAATTAGCTATTCAGTCTAAAGTAATATCTTATAATTAAAAATTTGTTGTTACGATAAAGTCAAGAAGAAAAAAAAATTTTGTAAAAAAATTATTTAATGATACTTTTTCATATTTAAATAAAAAAATATTTTCCTAGTGAACTCGACTACATTTTATCATTATGAACTTTTTTATTATTATTCTATTTATTGCATTATAAATTCTAGTAAGCTAAATTTTTTTATTTATAAATTAATTTATTGAATTTATAAACAATTTTTTCCTATTTTAATATTTAAATAAATACAAATATCATCATATATATTAATAGTCAAACGTGACTGGCTGGATGGCTGGATTTCCCTTTTTCGGTTGAAATACTGTACCGATTTCTATAGATAGGGTATCTTTAGAAAGGTCTAATTTTTGGATGTCTGCGACAGCGAAAATTATTTGTTGTTATTAATAATTTAAAAATTAAAGAATAAAAATTACATTAAAACTGTAGTTCCTCTAAAAGAACAGAATTCGCAGATGGCGCTGTAACTTAATAATGGATGCCATTTTACTTCATCCATAGATTCCCTACACGAGTTCGGAGGTGTTTTTCTTTGATATATACAGTATTTTAAGATTAAATCATAAGATTATATTTCCGCTCATTTATATGAGCGGGTAATTTCTAGTATATATTAATAGTCAAACGTGGCTGGCTGGATGTCCCTTTTTCGGTTGAACTACTGTACCGATTTCTATAAATAGGGTATCTTTAGAAAGGCCAAGATTTTGGATGTCTGCGACACTCAAAATTATTTGTTGGTATTAATAATTTAAAAAGTAAAAAATAAAAATACATTGAAATTGTAGTTCCTCTAAAAAGATAGAATTTGCAGATGGCGCTGTAACGTAATAATGTATGCCTTTTAACGATTCCCTCTTGGATTCCCTACATGAGTTCGAAGATGTTATTAGTCGTTATATACAGTATTATAAGATTATATTTCCGCTCATTTATATGAGCGGGTAATTTCGTAACAATGGATGCTATTTTGCGATTCCTTCTTGGATTCACTATATGAGTTTGGAAGTGTTTTTGTCGTTACATACAGTATTAGAAGATTATATTTCCGCTCATTTATATGAGCGGGTAATTTCTAGTCTTTTATATTCTTTCAAAGTTAAATGATAAAAACGGCATTACTTTTGAGATGACCTGATATATATTTTACAAGAATTGGCAATTAATTGTTACACGATATGATTTCAAAATGCTTGTTATTCAAAATAATTTTAACATATTTTTTTCCCAAAACAGAAATGCTACGATTTCGATCGACAAATTAGTCCAGTACATCAATGCATTATTAGCAACTTGTAATAATCCTTACAATTTTTACGGATATAACTTGGTTAGTGTTTTAGATAAGAAGTTATCCGAAGCTAATTACGTGGATTTTAACGCATATTTAACACTTTGTATTGCGGGATACGATATATCGGAACAAAATATGGACAAATTAACATCTTCGAATTTTGTACTGAACAGTTATTACGCATTAGGTATGTACAGGAATCAACCTATAAGATTTTTTGTCTTAAAATTACCTTTTTAACTTATGCTTTTTTAATTCATCCAGATGCTACAGCTCTTAAGATCCTAGCAATGAAATGCATTTACGAAAAAAACGAAGATGAAAAATTAAAAAATGATATCAACAGCACTATAAATGAAATCAAGAAGTTTCAACAATCTGATGGAAGTTTTGGTAATTTATATACTACAGCATTAATCTTACAGGTTAGTAATTATTATAAAAAAAATAAAAAGGTGCATTTTAATGAAGTCGATTCCTTCTTTTAAAAATTGCAAATGAAGTACAAAAAATACGCTAGTTTGCTTATTGCAGGCTCTTGTTGCGGATAACAATTACGAAGGTTGGGATTTCGTAAATGCTATAAAATATATTTTCGCACGCTATAATTCATCAGTTTCATCTGTGGAAATGCAGGCAGCATATCTCATCCTTCCAACTTTAATGAATAAGACATCCCTTTCTTTATTATCCAACAATTGTTCTCGTATTTTTACGGAAAAATCAGGTAAGTGTGATTGATAAATCATTTTATTCTAGAATACGATACACTTACAGAATTTAACAAATTTAATTACAAGCATATGAGATACAGTGCATATTCCCATAAAAATAGCATTGAATGATACTGACATTAACATAAAATGATGCTGACGTGTTAACTAGACAAAATATTGTGTTAATTATATATGAAAACAATACTATATAAATAATTCCTAGATCAGCTTTATAAATAACGAGACTTTATAATGTTCTAAAACTATAAAGTAGTTTAAAATTTATAAATTAAACATCAGATCATTCTAAAATGTAAGCGTACATTGTCACAATACGTAAATAATTTAGAATATATTGGCATATAAAAGTGTGGATCTGTTTTATAACACAATATTATACAATGGCTAGATAAGTTGAGAACACACTAACATAGCACCAAATCTAGATCAAAATTTTAAAATTTACTGACACAGTATAGTAGTCTAATGTCAATGCATGGAATATGCAGCATGATATACAGCAGTATTATTACAATATTTAGTCTGTATTATAGGCAAAATAATGCACTAAAGCTAACATACACATCAGGCCTGGCATACTACACCTAAAACTGAAACTGATAACTTAAACTGAATCGAACACAAGTTATGTTTCAGATTATTTTCGGTTTATACTTTAGTTCTACATAAACCAAAACAAATCGACAACAGGGTCGACAGAATTTTATAGCACCATCTAGTATCCATATATATATTCAAAATCAGGATGCTTGTCTAAACTACGACATCAGCAACAAGTAAATTAGGAAGCAAAACATCAAAATTATAAATCATTATTTTTCTTGAAGATTTTGCATAATATATTTGATTTGAAACACGAAAGAAATTAATAAAATAAGAGCTTTTATTATTCGAAGCATTAAGGCCTAGAATCCACTACACTAGAAAACTGAAACTGATAACATTAACTGAAACGAGCAAAGTTATGTTTCAGGTTTCTTTCAGTTTCTGCTTAAGCTACACATAAACATAAACAAGTCGACAGAACTTAAAAACACCATCTAGTGTCCATATGTCAAGATTGATGATTCTCTAATGGCAGTTTAATTTTTATCTTTAGCAACTTATCCCATGTTGGTCTATAAATATCAGTTAGTCCACCATTACTTCTGTTATTTTCTCAGAATTTTTTCTTCTCTCTCTGTTATACCTATCCTTCTGTACCTTCCATTTTTGTTCTGTTTCATTTCCTATTTTAAAAACTTTGATTACATTAAACTATCAGATAACCGATTTACAGTATCGTTGTATATTAATCTAAGGAAACTTACCATCAAATCCAAATTTTATGCCAATGCAGCCCATAAACTTTTTTAATGACACATCTTTGTATTGTTTTTCTGGTTTATTATAAAGAAAGTTGTATTTTCGAACTTCTAAAAGTATTTATAAGTTTCTCCTACATTTACAACATGCTTCTATCATTTTGTCTAACTACGACACCAACAACAAGTAAATTAAGAAGCAAAACATCAAAACTATAAATTATTACTTTTCTTAAGATTCGTATAATCTATTTGATTTAAAACACGAAAAAATTAATCAAATAAGAGGTTTTTATTATCCATAGCATCAAATGCGCAGAATCTAAAAGTCTTGAACCGAAAATTTTTCTTGGTCTGCGTAACGCCATGTTAGCTGCTGAATACTAAACTCTGATTGGCTACGTAGTTACAACTGAAACTGAAACGTTAAATTTATTTCTACTGTATATCAGGCGAATTTCAGGCGAAGATATGGCGTACAAACCGGAAGCTGCTTCATTTTCAGTTTCAGTTTTCTGTTTCAGGCGTGTTTTCAGGTGTAGGGATTCCAGGCCTTAGTATGTGTCAGTGTCAGTGTATCTAAAACAGATGAACTGAATATTGTTCTGTGCCGATATAATAGACAATATTTTTAGTTACTATATGTTATTTATAATATATACATACGTTCGATAAAATGCTAATTTTATTGTGAATTGAATTAACATCTTAGTGATTAAATCAACAGGATTTAATCATTGAATTATAAAGGAAAGTTTCTGATTTTGGAATTGCATATTTCTAGATGAAATTACCATTTATGATAAAGAAAATAGAAATGGCAGAAATAGAGTACATTATTCAGTCTGGATAGGAGAAGAAGCAAGCATCGAACATTCTATACACCTTCTTGTTCCAGAAAACAATACATTGCTGCAAATCATGGAAGCAGTTCAGAAATTAGATAGCAGTTTTCGGTTAGTTTCTAATCTTTTTATATTCAAAAATGAAATAAATAATTAAATTATGAAGTAATTTATTTGCTTTTTAAAATTTTTATTTAGATTTATTTGGAGCCATATTAATGATGATATAAACGTATATTCTATCAGTGGAACTATTAACAATCCGGAAAACAGAGAATATTGGTCACTATTTAGAGAAAATAATTATAATAAAAAAGAACAGGTGTCAAAAGGTAAAAATTTTATTTACGTTTTTTTCTAACAGACTAGACAGAGCAGGATTAAACACAAGGAACAATAGCACGTGCCCTGATAATAAGGAGCTTCAAAAGCAGATTAAAATTATTGAACAATTTTATAATTTATTTAAAAATTTTTGTGCCTACGGGCAGGGCCGCCGAGAAAAATTTTCGGGCCCGTGACAAGTCTGTGGTCCGGGCCCCACTTAAAAAAGTGCAACACTTTGGTTTAATAAAAGAAACCATATAAAAGATTATTCATTTATTTAAAAAAGGCAAACAATAAATTCAAAATTCTATATTACATACTATGTTATATATAAAAGGTTTATTTTGGTACGACTGCTTTAGGTGCTCAAGCATTTATTTAAAAAAGGCAAACAATAAATTCAAAATTCTATATATTACATACTATGTTATATATAAAAGGTTTATTTTGGTACGACTGCTTTAGGTGCTCTGTCGACAGCCTGTGAATTATCGGACACGTTATGTGACACTTTAGGCCCGCCCGACGGTCGGGCCCTCTTCGACACGGAGCCCGTGACAATAGTCACGGATGTCAGCCCTGCCTACGGGCCCCAAAGGGTTTTAATCCGTCCCTGTCACTAGAATGTCTTGGAATAAGCAAAGACAAAGGAACTCAAACATGGAAAAAAAGAAGATTAAGAGAATTGGCTTATAATTATTCCGTGAACTGAAAATATTTTCTTTTAATCAATTTATTTAACGCGAATAAATTATAATTACTTATTTTTACATTCAGGTATCAATAAGCTGTACGCAACAGAAGGAGACCATTTTATATTTTGGTACAAGAAAATTACTGTTTAAGAGATGTAACACATCAATCTTCTCTATATTTGTCAAACTCAAACAATGTTAACAAAATTTTCACTGGGTCATGTGTATCCTAAACATTTTGACGAGATAATAAAGTAAATAAACGAGTTCTGCCTTATCTTCCGCCTTGACCTATGTCCTACTTAAGTCAAAGTTCTCTTTCGTGACATTACTTTCGTGATGAATTATTCTGTTTTTTAAATCTAAATACTGAATAAAAATCACTGAATAATATTTTAAATCTAACAAGATAAGTTAACCTTTTGGCAAATTTTTGAGAATATATTTCGGATCTGCGGTGCGACATTAAAAATTCAAATGTGGGAAGCAACTACACACTTGTTCTTTAAATCATTCCAAAATAAACATTTTCGGAAAGTATGCTTTTATTTCTTTCTCGAAACTGCTTGTATATCTTGAAGATACAATATATACAATTTAATAAAAACTTTTATAAAAGTTTTTATTTTTTATTTTATTAATATCAATTATAAGTTAACTTTTTGGCAAATTTTTGAGAATATATTTCGGATCTGCGACATTAAAAATTCAAATGTGGGAAGCAACTACACACTTGTTCTTTAAATCATTCCAAAATAAACATTTTCGGAAAGTATGCTTTTATTTCTTTCTCGAAACTGCTTGTATATCTTGAAGATACAATATATACAATTTAATAAAAACTTTTATAAAAGTTTTTATTTTTTATTTTATTAATATCAAAAAATTTTTTAATTAATTTAATAAATAAATAAATCGTATTAAAGGAAATTTGAATATTGTCCGTTGAATATTTTTCTCTCTTGATATTAGAACAATGAAATATTCATAAACTTTATTAGCTGCAAATTTATAGTCTCACTCATAAGTTTTATGGTAGAAAATAAAAAATTTAAATGAAGTAGATATTTTAAACAAACATAAAAAGTTTTTCTTAAAATCGGCTTCAAGTATCGTTTTATTCTTTTCATTTTAAGATGTGATGATAATTTTCTTTCGAATAATTTTATTTTAGTGCACCTTTATGAATATTAGAATATAAGTAATTATTATTATTATTTTTATCGCTTGGGTCATATAAAAGAAATTTTTAAAATATTATGTACAGTTTGCAAGTGAAGTAAAATCATTTATATTATATTTTAAACCTTTCTGTTATAATACATTAAATTTTTAGAAGTATTTTATTTTATAGGTGAAACAAACCATCTTAGAAAGTGATATTTTCTTTACATCGTTACCATTTAAGAGTTTTCTTATTCAACTGGAGGCTATTTTTGCTGTAAAACTGAAAATACCATTTTCTGAATTTTCCAATGGATTTATCTTCTGAAACCAAAAGCGGAGTTTTCAGATAATTTTTATACTTCCACATGCAAATATCTCGTTCAATCTATAAAGTTAAATATTTCTACCTTTGTAAAAATTTCTATAAATTATAAATTTAACAAGAATAAGAATATATATCTTACCATATACTGGGATGCTATTGCAGTTACCCTCCCTAATATGTGAAAAAATCGATACTGAATATAAAAATGGTGGACCATTTTATTCCTTAAAGGGCCTTCTGGCGTCATACAAATAATATGAATTAATCTTCCAAACATAGTGTTAATATAAACATGCAATATAGCAGGACCTATCTTTAAAATTAAACATAAACAATGTTATTTAATACATCATAAAATGTATTAATTAAAATATAATTTATATTTATGTAAAACTACAAGGTCTTAGAAAGAAAAAGATTACAAAGTGCTTCCAAAATATAATTGAGAAAATTTACTTAAAAAGCCAAATTAAAGAGAAAATAGTTATATTAGACTGTATATCATTTTATACTGTATTATGTTATATGAAAAAAATTTTTAATTTCAGAAGAAAATATTCAGTATGTTCAATTTTTGTAGACCTATATTCCTATATAAAATTTTGGATAGAAATTTTATGAAGAATATAATTTAAAAATATTTTAACATTTAAGAAATTTTTCTGTAATTGATAGAATAGGTTTAAGGAAAGTTAAAATATTAAATATTTTATTACAGGGAAGCTTAATTTTTCAATTTTATCAATGAAATACAAAATATTCATAAAGTATAAATATTGTGCTAGTAGCAGGAAAAGAGAAAATATAGCATTTCTTTTATGAAATTATTTAACAATCTAATTCAAAATTTCTCTGAAACTTTTATAACTGAGGTAAAATAGACTACAGTAATAAATATATAGATATTTTTAAAGATTAAAAGTTCTATAACTTTTCAAATACTGGATTATTTTTTCATTTTTGCAAAGAAGTTCTCAGTATTTGTTGATTTTCAAAAGAATTTAATAACTCGGTGATTCTCATAGATCCAGTTGCAGCCTCAGTCTCTCTTGCAGATCCTATAGCGTCAAATATCAAATAATAAAAACATAACTTGTTGAAATTATATAAGGCGAGTGGGATAAGGGCGTAGTTGGGGAAGCGCATTATCAGGCTTTTTTTATTATAAGATAAGCCAAATTTTGCTATTTGATATTGTAGTATTCTACTATAAGTTAATATCAACCTATCAACATTGATAACGCATGTATGAATGATGCGATTCAATACAGTGGTGCCTCGCAATTCGATATTTGAGTTTCGCGGGTTGGCGCATGGAATTGAATCTCGCATTCCGATAGGGGCCCAAATCCGACTGAGATGATTTT
This sequence comes from Olivierus martensii, assembly GCA_000484575.1. Classification (NCBI taxonomy): domain Eukaryota; kingdom Metazoa; phylum Arthropoda; class Arachnida; order Scorpiones; family Buthidae; genus Olivierus; species Olivierus martensii. Next base: position 18,586 of record AYEL01086218.1, read on the forward strand.
TGGGAAATTAAAAAAAAAACTTAAGAGTTTTTTCCTTTTTCTTCTTAGTGTTGAAAGTGTAAAAGAAATTCTTCGAATGTAAATTTATTTACCTCAAAATATATTAATGTTGAGCCTTATTCAGTTATATCGCTTTTTTTAGCTACTATGGCGTGTTTAGAAAGTTTTAAAATGTAGATAATCAAATTGCAACAAGGTTATATAGCTAAATATAAATATAGACGAACGCCTAATTTGATTCTGAAATTTTTAAAAAACAAAATAAAAATAGAAAAAAAAGAGTTTTTTTCCTTTTTCTTCCAGTGTTGAAAGTGAAAAAGAAATTCTTCGAATGTAAATTTATTTACCTCAAAATATATTAATGTTGAGCCTTATAAAACAAACTAGGAAAATAATCATATCTAATCAGTTGTGATGTAGATAGCATCAAATGGATGTTACTCACAGTCGCAAATTTCAAAATCAAATTAGGCATTCTCTATATTTATATTTAGCAATATAACTTATAGAAAGTTATATTATAACTTATATAAAGTATTTATAAAGTTTTAAAGAGCAATATTATTTGCTCTTTAAAACTTTCTAAATATGCAATAATAGCTAAAAAAAAAAAAAAAAAATATAATTGAATCAAAAAAAAAAAAAAAAAAACGATATAATTGAATCACGCATTCCGATAGGGGCGACTAGAGATCATCCGACTGAGATGATTTTTGGGAAATTAAAAAAAAACTTCATATCTGGCAAAAAAACGTAGTGATTGTAACAAAACTAATGGAAAGTATTCAGACTCATCTGCTTAATCAATGCACATTAGAATATGATTTTTAAAATAATTTAATGGGTACTTATGGTAATTTTAAATTCAGATTTTGGGCCCCTCTTCGAATGCGGTATTTTGAATGGCAAAATTGTATCTTTTTTCTAAGAATAACTATGTATATATACGTATAAAGCTCAAACTTTTATGTGATTTTTGAACTATAAACAATGCGAAATAAACGATATACATATTACAACAGGGGTGACTGTTCAATATGCAATTAAGGAGGAAAATATGTAATAACTAGATAATAACAATATGGCTGTGAGCAAAGTCAAGAATCAAATATGTTAATGTAGAACATGTTTATTAAAAATACAGTAAAATAAAAATACATTTGCAACATCAACACCATTATTCAATTTCTGAATCAGATAGGTTATCAACAGAAAGTCCTTCTATATTTATCTCATATATAGAAGGACTTTATTCTGTTGGTCCACTGGTCTCAGATGTTATCCACTGGTCTCAGATGTGCTTTTATTTTGTTAATATCCTGTAGTTTGGCACGTTTCACAGGACAAGGACCTATGTATAATGGAGTCGCCACCAAATCTGGTTTTGCATTTGGTTTTTATCAATCTAAACAGATGTCACAGTATTTGACATTGTCGACGAAACTTGTACCTCAGTGTATAATGAAGCCGCAACCAAATCTGGTTTTGCATTTGTTTTTATCAATCTAAACAGATGTCACAGTATTTGACATTGTCGACGAAACTTGTACCTCATTTTCATGGCTGGCGCAATAAGTAAATATTTTATATTCTAAAATTTTAAATTTTACCCCTTTTTTGGTGACACTTTTTTAAAATAACGTTGAAAGTGACGCTGAAAGTCAAGCATGTCTTGCCCTGTCATTGAAATAATATCAAACTTTGCACGAACCATTTCAACCCATTCTGTATAATGTTGCACTTCCTCTTTCTTTCTTTTCATCCTTTCAATCAATCCAAAATGTCTATCACAGGGCAAGAAACTGTGTCCCCGTATTGGAAAATGGTGAACTATCATCATAAATCGTCCATCTTGATCAGTGTCAAAAAGAAAGCTAACATACAGTTATTTTTATTTTGACCTGCTGCCCCATCACTGAAAATATAGTGTGTTTCTACACTGCTATCAATCTTCTCATTTATGTATTTACTTAAACAACTCGCTACTTCATTAGCACCTTCTGCTTCATTCTTTTCCTTCTGCTCGAAATTTCTTCATTTTATTATTTGCCCAGGCTGCTTCGTTTCGCCTTCTTTTTCCTTTTACTTCACTAATAGAAGTGGACACCGACTCACTGCTCAACGCCATCTTGCTCGTACAGCTTCTTGTAACCTGCCCTCTGGTGGGACAATATATGAATTTCAAGAGAGGCCCAACTCCATGGACTACGGCCTCTCTTCAACTCCTTTATTTATTCGGAGTGTCAAAAAAATCCTATAATTATGGAGTTAAGTCACTACTCTCAGTACGAAGATTGCGGGGTACGAGAGGAATACAATGGCGCTTCCAACTCAGTTTCGTAAAACATGGGATTTGGGCCTCTATCGGAATGCGGGATTCAATTGTTTGCTGTCATTTGCTATTTATCAGTTCTTTTAGGCCAGTTTGATGTTGGCCCGTGTTGTTTATATTAGTTTTCAACTCTACATTTTTCAGAAAGTAAAAAATTTGTAATTATTACTTTTTTGAGTGAAATGTAAGAATGGGTTTAAAGAGAACTGACCAGAGGAATAATTCCGAAAAGAAGAACATTTGACTGAGAGAAGAGACGAAGAAAAAAATTGTAGATAAAATGCGGAAAAATAGAACAATTAAAATGTAACTCGAGTATGATGTTCCTAGGACGACTGTGGCCACATTTTGCCAAAGAGACAGAAGAATTTGGGTGATAGAGTGTCTGCTGAAAAACTTCGTTCCAACATCCAAGGGCTAATAAATTGTGTGTTGTGTATAAAGTGTTTTTTGTAATTTAGTGAATAGTAAAACACATAATAAAGTAAATAATATAGTGTATCTCTCTCACCTCACACGTTAGAGGAGTGGAATGGGGACTGATAACGAATTAATCTATTTTACATAGTGTTATATGGGAAAAATTGTCCCGCAATTCGACAGTTTCTCAATTCGGCATTACTTCTGCGCCAGATTAGTGACGAATTGCGAGGCACCACTGTATTTATATTGATTTACAAAAGCGTCACGTCCGAACAACACACCAACTTTGATAGTATCTTAAAAGTGCAATAATTCTTAAAATTCCTTCATATTAAGAACTATTTTTTGGCAAGTATTATTGATCAAAGTTTATATTAAATAAACAATATTTTTTTGACATTTCAAAATTTATTGAGAAAAACTCTGGTAAGCTTTTGCCCCGTAAATATTGTTATCTGGGCAAGTGCAGATCAGCATCTTGGGGTAATCGCGTATTAGGCTGCTCTGGCCTCATAAAACGTAAAATTTTATTTTTTCGTGTTCTACATTTTAATTTGTTTATTAACCTCTTTTTCTAGGATATAACATGGTTCGCAGCTACATCAGAAAAGCCAAGGGACATTATTCAAAAGAAATGAACGAAATGCGAACTTTTCGAGATGATGATTGATAAATACAAAGGATAAGGTTTCTTTATGAAAGGATAACTCTAAAACGAAATAACCTATCTTAATGCGGTAAAAAGCATTTTATAGTAGCTTTGTTCGTAATTCTGCTTTTGCCAATCAGCCGGCGTAACTAAACTTCAAAACTTTTTTAACTTGCACGTATACTCTTATCCCGTTTCGGAATAAGTGCAGAGTAGCTGACATTTTGTACGATTTTGTAGTGAATTTAAATATTTCAGGGATGAATTATACAATAGTAGCTGCGTAATGCGATTGTTAATGAACCTGTTAAATATTTATACGATAGGTTAAAACACGCGTTTAAAGTCCAACTTTGCAAAAACCGCTCTGCACTTACACCACTCCGCCTTATAATGTTTTTATAAATTCATTGTATGCCATATTACATCAACAATATAAACAGAAGTTGTTTAACAAAAATTATAAGAAATTATTGCCTCCATTTGCATTATTTCGGTTTTTATCATTTTCAAATTTCATGAAAGGAGAAGTAAATAATGGTCGAACTAGCAATATTGATAAAAATAAAATACAAATGAAAATTTAATAATTTGACTTTTTTTTAACGTTTTATAATTTTTGATTAATCGTGTTTTCGTAATAGTATTTATTATTTTAAAAAATACGTCTAAAATTCATTTAGCATCGTTAAAATTTGAATTTACATGCAAGGCATCAGTTTATTAGAATGGCTCATTACTGTATTCCATAAATGTTGATATTTTAGTTCGTTCATTTCGCAAAATATATTTCATATATTGGTATACCTGTTGTTAATCATTACAAAATAGAATTATTAAACACTAATAAATATTATAAATATTTTCATAATATCCTGAATTCCTTCAAAAAAGAAAAAGAGAGATAAATAATTAAAAACTAGTAGCAGAAATAAAATACGAAGAAAAACAAATTTAATAACTAGAATTTTTTATTTTATATTTTATTAATTTTCGTTAGTAATCTTTTCTTAATAATATTTTATCCTTCTACACGTTATAATTTCATTTTTTTACACTGCAAAAATTATAAACTGTATAGAGATTACCTGAAAATCGGGATTATTTTAAATATGTTGAGTAAATTGAACTATTTAGATTGATGCATAATTCAGTAGCTTTCTGATTTGGCCTGGCAACACTGCATTGCTGTTCATTTGTTTACCGTTTTACATTGTCACTGTTTACACTTTGGAGTGTTATCGTGTGAATAGGCTGTTGCGAGATTGTTACAAATGATTGTTATTTCTTCGCTGTAATGGAGTGTCAGGTCGAGAAAAACGAACATTTCCTACATATTCTGCTGGGGCTAGGAACATCTGTGAAGTTTACGGAACTTGGATTGATGACTTCCTAAACTCAAAACCAACAGATTTCTACAGACGGGGGATCCAAACTACCCCAACGTTGGCAGAAAGTTATTGATAAACGGAGATTACCATTGCTGAATAGTTGCTTGCCTTGATTTGTTCAAATTTTTAACTGAATTTTAACTGAATTTCATAAATAACACACTAAACAAAAAAACTTAACAAACCTATATTTAAAACGCTACGGAATTATGCATCGATTTAATAGATATCTGATCCTTGATTTGTTTTTAATAGTTTAATGGCTAAGCAAAGAGTAATTATCTAATGAATTGCCCTCAGAATGTTATCCTGCTACGCTAGATACTTAAGATTAGAAATAAGTGCGAACACTGCGACTCTATTATGGAAACTAAATGATTTCGCTATTAATTTTGCATTATTGTATTTACGAAATATTTGCATTAAATTGGGATATTCAAATTTGAAATTATTCGGAAATATACAAATGTTTTAAGCGATTCGAAATTTTCAATCAGAAGACGTTGAAACTGTGAATGCATTCAAAAATATTTCACATGATTTAATACAGGTATTAATAGGGAATAGCCAAATTAAAAAGTGAATTATTTTATTATGGACATTTATATATTATAAATGTAATCGAGATTACCAGGACATTAGTCAATTCAAAATTTATTATAAGACTTAAAAAGTAGAATTTCTCAGGCTACGTTTGCAGTGTTTTTTACTTTTAAATAGATTTAATTTATTTATATGCTGAGTATTAAGCACTAAAATATCTTAACATTATTATAATAACGATCATGATTTGGTATCAGTGTTTCCTCTAATCGTAAGCTCATGTGCGATATCTCCTAATAAATAATGAAACCAGCACCATAGGAAATTGAACTGTTCAACAAAAATTAAATTCTACAAAAATTGCCTGACACTGAAACAACAACCATTCATTATCCATTGAAAAATATGAAATTTATCGTGCTCTTTTCAGATAAGTGACTATTAGAAAATATTGTTATATTATCTAAGATAATAACTATATCAATAAACAATAATTTCAGGCTTACAGTTTTAGAGTACGCAATTTTCTTCTCTCAGAAATAAAATGAACAAATTGTAAGTTTTGCACATAAAAGAGATCAGAATTTCCGAGCATATTCTTCGGCGTGTTCTGAGATTACTTTTAAAATATTTTTATACTCTTCATTATATGTGATCGTGAATAATATAAAATTTTAAATATCTCATACATTCTATATAATCTATGTTTCAATTATGGGATACAGCCATATCTATTCATTGTATGAATAGATATGGCTGTATCCCATAATTGAAACTATTGGAAATCCTGAAAACTTGAATATCAGAATTCCGAATTGTTGCAAGAGTCACATATAATAAGAAATACTCAACTATCAACTTTTGATGATTTATTTACTTTGTGGATAAGTAAATATGTTCTTGTAAAAACGATATTTTTTTCTGGTATTTTGTAGTAAATGTTCATAAAATAGAACTGATTTGCAAGAGAAATATGCTAATTTTATAAAAGATAATAACGTTAATATCTTCAATTAATAAATTTGAATTATATTCCTATGGACAAATTCTTCTACAAACTTATGCTGTTCGATCTTCACAAAAATGAGATTAATTTTCTTGAAAGTTAACCACAGTTTTCTAACGATCGAACAATATAAATTTATATTCTTTAATAATCACTATAATAATTAGAAAACCGATTTATAATTACCGTATTGATTAATAAAATATATAAATTTATATTGTTTAATAACCGGAAAATTTTATGTAATCTCCAAGAAGAAATAATTAACTAATTACGACAGATATATTTAAAGGCAACGATTTACAACAATTATACGTTCACTACCTGTTTTATTTCTACTGTAACTTGACTCCCAGATAATAAAATTCCAAAAATCGATGAATGCTGTTTGAATTTAGTTATGGAAATGTGTTTATTGGGTAATGCATCTACTGTCCATATGATTTCGGAATATTCATGCTTAAGGATATTCCACCAATTACCAGGATTTACATCAGAAAAGTCTAAAATACTTGCTTGATGCAAATAATTAAAGTGGCCAAAATCAGCTGCATTTTCACACATATCCTGAATTAAAATAACAAATAATAAAAATAATGCTGAAGTTAGAATTCCTTTGCATATATTTCATTTGCTTACTTGAATGTGACAATTAGTATTAAATTGAATACGCCCAATATAACTCCATAATCCTTGCTCAATTTCTGGAATAACTGGCGGTATCCACGACGGTTGCTGTCCTTCTGCATGATACCAGATGTAAATAAAACCATTTTGCTCAATCGACAACCATGTTTTTGTTTTAGCGAATTCTGGAACTGATCATAATGGAATGATATCATAAGTATAGTATCTACATTAAAATATAAATGAAATGCTAAATTTTCACCTTTATCAGCATAAGGTATTTTCACACAGGAGCCGTCGTGGCCAGAAAATATCCAACCGTGGAACGGACACTGTATACAATCATCATATACTTTGCCACAGACGCCTAAGTTAGCACCCAAATGAGGACAGTAAGCATCTAAAATAAAACTCTTTCCAGCTTTTCCACGGAATATAACAAACTGATGACCTAAACAATAACAATGTGAGTGAAGAAAATCATAATAAATATTTATTATAAAATATAATCACATAACAGTATAATACCTATTCATATAGTAAGATTAATATGTTTTAATGAAATATTTTATCGTATCCTTAATATATTAACTTTCGTTAATCTCGACAATTGTCATTTCCAAAAAAGAAAGAGGAGAGTTTTAAAATAACACAAGTATCAACAGACACAAAGAACCTCTTTATCATATTCTAGTTCAGCGCTTCTCAAACTTTTCCACTTGGCGACCCCTTTTACCCCAAGAAAATATTTTCGTGACCCTGGGTATAGAAGTACATAAACTAAGAAATACGAATTAAAACATTTGCTAAAATTTCTGCGACCCCAAATTTTTGTTACGCGACCCACACTTTGAGAAACACTGTTCTAGTTGATTGTTGAGGCTGGATATGATGCCATCAAACTTCTTTCTTTAAAAGGAAAAATACTATTGTTTCTGGTATTGCGACTCACACTTTGAAAAACACTGTTCTAGTTGATTGTTGAGACTGGATATGATGCCATCAAACTTCTTTCTTTAAAAGGAAAAATACTATTGTTTCTGGTATGAAGAAAAATAAGAGGAGGAGATGATGAATAAGACTCTAAGATGTAAGTAGAAATATAAGGAGTTTATCTCGTCCCAACTGGCTGGCATCTCGACGAGACGCGAAGAGACAAACAATGAAGTCAAGCACAGGTAGAAGAAAAATAGATGATGAGAAAATTCACTCTCCAAAGTATGTCCACACCATTCAACTCAAATATCTCCGAGATAACCAAATCTGTCATGTATCGATCTCATGCTAAGTGTAAACTGTCTTCAGTACATTATTTAGCTTAAATTAAATAAGTCGTTAAGATTTATCAATTTATTTCAATTGTAAACTTTATCTATTTATATTTTGTATTTTATATTTTATGTTATTAAATTACTATTTTTATCTGTTTAAATATGTTTTTGTGCCAGTTTTCCATGCCTAGGTCCTGTGCCACTGATTCCACGCGATCTTATTCCAAATTTTCAAATACTCGATTTACCAACCGCTCTACATACAAATTTTTTCATATCTCATTTTGGCCTATAGATACGAACTTATTCTCGAGATAAGAACCGAAATGGATTTTAATATTATACTTGTAAAATATTTTCCATAAGTTTGGTATAAAAATATCTCATTTATTTTTTGAAATATGCATATATAACTGATACTGTAATAAAGACAACTTATTCTTGATAATATTAAAGATCTACATAATAATAACTAGTTATATCGAATTCTTTGTTAACTAAATTTTAACTCGCGACGTGAGTTAAGAATTCATATAATGCAGCAGTCAACTACTCATAGTCAATCAGATCGTCTGTTAAGTAACCCCAGCCTAACTAATCAGGATAGCTGTTATATAGTTATCATTTAACTTTAAGGAAAAATAGCGAAAATATTTGATGATGATACATTATCTGAGATACTTTCAAAATCTATATTATTGATGTCGAGGAAATGTAATTTTGATCATAATCATATATGTCGTCGAAGACAGAAGTTTTTTATTGGTTGCTGCTAACCGACTGTTCAGCCTCGAATTCGAAATATTCAACTTTTCGAATCGGTCCTACTCCGACGCGTAGTCGAATGAGTCGGGTCGGTTGCTATAGAAACACGACTACAAGTCGGGTTCGACTCTCGAGTTGGATGCAGTGTGAGGCCGCCTTAAGAGACAAAAAAGAAGCTACCTGATGTCAACAAATCGAAAACAGAACTACAAAACCAGTCACAAGAAAATTGATTTTTTTTTATTCGAAGGAAATGACTTATTCAAATCATGCAGTCAAAAATTTCAAAAATAAAATAATAATAATTGTACACAAATGTATATCTATTATTATTGTTTTCAAAATTTCTAAATCCGGGACGAATAAATTGATTTCTCTAAGATAAAATGGAAAACTGGGTTTCAAGATACGAACATTTCGAGTCACGTACAGCTGACAGGAACGAATTAAGTTCGTAAGTTGAGGTACCATGGAAAATAGTATAATCTCGACGAACATCCACGCCTACCTACCAATGTGACATGCAAGTTTAAGACTTCTACTTAAAATATCGTATGTGAGATTACCCGATAGTTCTTATTATTTTGTTATTTTTATGTATTTTTCAAAAGCAAACTTTTTCAGAGCATAAAAACCGAATATGAATTTAGAAAAGAATAGCTTATAAAAATGAGAGAGAAGAGTTTGAATTCTTTATATGTTTTCTTGGAAATTTTTGAATATTATGTGATAAAAATTTTAAATTCATTCAGATTATTTTCACGCTGAAGGTTTTTGAATTTTTAATTTAAAATTACTTCTTTGATTAAGGAACTGAAAAGTATATTCCACACCCATAGATGTTACTACACCGTTTTCAAGTGTAAATATAGTTTCATCATTTTAAGAATACAGTATTGCTAAATGTAGAACACTTGCGAATCACACAAATCTATCGTCATTTATTGTAAATACAACGAATAAGATAAAATAATATAGTATATATGCATCAAAAATGTTATGTAATTTTAATAACCTATATAATACTGTTTTAAAATAAAATTTTTATGTTAAGAAATTTAGTAAATTAAACATATATTATTACTTTCTAAATTCCTAACTGGCATTTTCAACTATGCAATTCAAAAAACTTCACCATCCATAATATTGTACTAACAATCCGAAAAAATTTATGTTGGTAAATTTTTCAGGTGTTTCTAATGTTATCTGTACCTTTAATTTTCCAGTTATCTTTAATATTATAATTTTCATAAAATATTCAAATGTCACTTCACGTTTATGTTCAAATGATTGATGTTTCAATGCCCTTCGTATATTATCCATATAGAATTTAAATATTAATGATGTTGAGTAAATATCTTGTAGCTAAATAAATCCTAAATAGATAACACAAGAAGAGTATTGAAGAATCAATTATTGCAATGTAAACATAATCCTTGAATAATATACATTTCCCTTAGACAAATAATTAGTATTATCGATTTTCAGAGATTCTTGACTGCATTGAAATATATAGTAAGTAATTACAGTAATAATAAATTTTTATATTATTTATTATGTATTAATATTTGTTTAATTTATAGTAATTTTTATATATTATCATTATAAAATGTATTGTAATATTTAAGCGATAATTTGAAAAATATTACATTATTTTATAATTTCTAAGCACATATTGCACTCTACATTGTTTAATTCTTGTTGGTAGTAATAGTGATAACTGATGACTTATAGCTTGTGTTGTGACTTGTGCATAGTTTTGAAAATTTCCATTCATATTATATTATTAAATTAATGTCTAATAATTTTATTTTAAACTTATACTAAAAATTAATTATTAAAACATATTAATTCCAATGAAACCTTTTTTTAGGCAAAGGTAAAAATTTTCCTATAATATGAATCATTTTTAATACAAATACTACTATTTTTTATTATTATGTATTATTTATTTCAATACAAATATGATTTAAACTATAGAATCATCATCTTTAATGGTTTTTATGATTTATGATAAAAATAATTATATTTTTATTTTTCTCACCCATAGCAGTTATAGAAACAGATTGTCCGATATCGAGATCTTTGGATTCCATCAAAGCTATCCATCCATTAGGATAGGGAGGTGGCAATTCACTTTGATCCATGCACTCCAAATTTCTCTGATACGACATATTCTGACCATTTTTTCTCCATTTTCTCCTAGGATAACTTATTTCTGTGTAATCCTAAAATACATGATATGATTTAAATGAAATGCTGAAATTCTTTTAATGAATTAAATATAGTCTGTAACGATTAACTTTATATCTACAATTATATTGTTATATTATAAAAGGGAAGAAATTTTAAAACAATTAAATAAATTAAATTTATGGAAAATAACACTCAAAATATGATTTAATCATAATCATTTAAAATAGATCAGAAAGAAAAATATAAAATTTTGAATATTAATTTTTTTTCATATTTCATATTTATGCAAGGGAATTTTATTTCTTTAGAGAAAGTTGTAAATGGTTTTATGAATAAAATTTCAGCAATTTTAACAATATACAGAGTGAGTTTTTATCTTGAGACAATGAAATATCTTAATTGGATCTCATTATCTTGGAAAAAGTTGTAGACAAAAGTTGTAGGGTTTAGAAGGGGCAATCAATTAGTGACTTTGAATGTAACTTTGGCTTTGACCTTCAATGTCATTTGAAGGTCAAGTCGGTTTTTTAAATGGGAAGACATACTTTTGACCAATTTCACAATTGGCTATACCCTTGACCTTAAGGTTTAGGTCAAAGGTCAAGGTTATTTGCAGGTCAAAAGATTTTACCAATGAGAAACCATAATTTTTATCACATTTTTAATGACCTTATTACATTGACCTTTAAAAGCATTCACTACTTATAGCACTACCCTGGAGTAACAACATGGACGTAGTAGTTTTCTGCTCCCTTTGGGATGCTTGATTTCAATGAATCCCCTACCTCTCACTTTTTCCGAAATAATGAGAAATAATGGTTGTTTTTCATGCATCACTTTACTTCTCACTGTTGCTTGAGATATTGGTTTTGGGAAAGCATTTTAATAATGTTTTCTCAAAACTAATACCTCAAGCGACAATGAGAAGTAAAGTGATGCACCGAAAACAACCACCCTGATAGTGAGAGGTGAGGGGATTCATTGAAATCAATCATCCCAAAGGGAGCAGAAAACTACTATGTCCATGTTGTTACTCCAGGGTAGTACTAAAAGTAGTGAATGCTTTTAAAGGTCAAAGTAATAAGATCATTAAAAAATAGCGATAAAAATTATGGTTTCCCATTGGAAAAATCTTTTGACCTGCAAATGATAAAAATTATGGTTTCTCATTGGTAAAATCTTTTGACCTGCAAATAACCTTGACCTTTGACCTAAACCTTATGCTCAAGGGTATATCCAATTGTGAAATTTTCTGGTCTTTCCATTACCGCAGTCAAAAGTATGTATTCCCATTTAAAAAACTGACTTGACCTTCAAATGACATTGCAGGTCAAAGCCAAGGTCACCAATTGATTGCCCCTTCTAAACCCTACAACTTTTGTTTACAACTTTTCCGAAATAATGAGATCCAATTAAGATATTTCATTGTCTCAAAATAAAAAACACCCTGTATAATAATAATTACAGATTTATTCTATCAAATCGAGTCCTTGATAAGTTTTAATCAACGGATATAGCACTCAAATCGATATCCAGAAATTTAATTCTATGGTTACACTCCAAATTGGCAAACACTTTTATAAAGAATGATGATATGTATTAATTATTTTTATCTGTTTACAGCATCCTCTCCCTTAATCTTTAAATATATTTCGTTATAAACCATTAGACATTAACAAATTATTTGTTATTAGCTATGTATTCTTACTAATTTTTGAGGTTTATACTTTGTTCGTTACAATACGTGATCGTTCGGATAAAAGCATCGATATCTTTGAAATTATGTATTATGCATTAATGATATTCAATACTCTTTTTTTAAAACTATTAGAGAAAATTTACTTATAAAACTATATGTATCTCTATAAATTCATTTTATCAGCAACATTTCATCTTGTTCTGCTTAAAGTCTTCTACTAGAGAAATAATAAGTTAAGATAAAGACAAATCAGAATTTGACATCTTTGTGGAAGTACTGGTGTATTCATGAAATTATTCATATATATTACAACTATCACCCATTTCATTTTCCTTATTAAAATTACTGTTGCATTTCGTAAGGAAATGTTTTTTTGCATATTTTACGTCCCTTTCCAATCAGGGAGATTACTAAGGGGACGGGGCCAGCTCCAACCACGGGCTTCACCCACACCCGTGGAGGAAGGCCGGGGATCACTGGGCCTTGCCCAGTACCTCGAAAAATCTGGGATTAGACCCGGACGTGAATCCGGGTCCTCCTGAGTGGCACGCTAATGCGTTACCACTCTGCCACCTGGTCACCCATAAGAAAATATTGATCAATATAGGATTAAGGATGATCTCAAAGAGGCATCTTAACAACTAAATATGTACTTCAAGAAAAAAATTTTCACCTATTTTCTGAATGTGTCCTTTATTTTCAAATGATTAGCCATATTAAAATATTCTTTCTCAAAAATCATATACTATGGCACGATTTTATGCTAAATGTTATAAAATTCAAATAAACAATTTGGTAATGCAATTGTCAGAAAAATATACTAATATAGTTATTATGCTGTGCTTCTTGTTACAGCTCTGCCTCCAACACAGGTCAGCATAGAGAGACTATTTTCTTCACACCATTTGATCAGATCTGATCAAAGAACTGCAATAACAGATGAACTTACTGAAGCTATTTTTTATTAGAAATAACGCTTAAATTTAATTTTGGTATTTGCCTATTTGGTATATAATTAAAATTTAAAACTCTAAAAGGAAGCCTTTACCTTTTAATCCAATGTTAATTTTGTTTTAAATGGTATTTATACTAGTTAGAACTTGGAATAGTTACTTTGAAATTATATTTAAAGTGCTTTTAGACTATTTTCCTCACACCATTTTATCAGATCTGATCAGAGAACTGCAATAACAGATGAACTTACTGAGGCTATTTTTTTATTAGAAATAACGCTTAAATTTAATTTTGGTATTTGCCTATTTGGTATATAATTAAAATTTAAAACTCTAAAAGGAAGCTTTTATTTTTTAATCCAATGTTAATTTTGTTTTAATTGGTATTTATACTAGTTAGAACTTGGAATAGTTACTTTGAAATTATATTTAAAGTGCTTTTGGCATGACTAAATGCTTCCAAGGAGAAAGATTTTTTTTATTATTCAAATTTCAACAGCAATAAAACAAATCATGTAAAATTTTAGAAGGACATGCACTTCATTTTTCAGTTATTAAAGTTGCTAATTGTTATCTCAGTTGTTGATTTAGTAAATTGTAATAAACTATACACAGCCAAAATTTTGGATAATCTCTCTTAAAAGTTATAAGAAAGTATGGGCCTACCTAGTATCTACAGCCAAAGTGCTATAAAATCAATGTAAAGTAGCCAGAAGAATCACTTGAAATAATAAAGTACATTTACAATATTAATTTTAACTATGCAGGAGTCGAAGTCAGACCTTACAAATTTTAGGGAGTCCGAAAGGTGGTGTCCGAACCAGAGTAGAATCTTACAGATTTGGCAGCACACCTAAATATTTTATATAATAATTTAGATTTAACAACAAATTTTTATTAACAGATTATTATATTTATTCTTATTTACTATATTCAGATTACAGAGATATTTGTACACAAGATCATTAAATGGCGGCACTTATTACAGTGAGTGTAAAAAGTATTCGTACACCTCAACATATGGGGGAAAAAAGATCTGCAATGTTAATTTTGTTTTAATTGGTATTTATACTAGTTAGAACTTGGAATAGTTACTTTGAAATTATATTTAAAGTAATTTTGGCATGACTAAATGCTTCCAAGGAGAAAGATTTTTTTTATTATTCAAATTTCAACAGCAATAAAACAAATCATGTAAAATTTTAGAAGGACATGCACTTCATTTTTCAGTTATTAAAGTTGCTAATTGTTATCTCAGTTGTTGATTTAGTAAATTGTAATAAACTATACACAGCCAAAATTTTGGATAATCTCTCTTAAAAGTTATAAGAAAGTATGGGCTTTTTTCAGTGTATTAAAGTTGCTAATTGTTATCTTAGTTGTTGATTTAGTAAATTGTAATAAACTATACACAGCCAATTTTGGATAATCTTTCTTAAAAATTATAAGAAAGTATGGGCCTACCTAGTATCTACAGCCAAAGTGCTATAAAATTAATGTAAAGTAGCCAGAAGAATCACTTGCAATAATAAAATATATTTACAATATTAATTTTAACTATGCAGGAGTCGGACTTTTCTAAGGTGGTGTCCGAACCAGAGTAGAATCTTACAGATTTGGCAGCACACCTAAATATTTTATATAATAATAGTATAATTGTACCCTTAATGCAGCACGGCAAAAGTGGTACCGTTCGATAGGGGGAGTCGAGACAAGAAAATAACCCCATAGGACCAGGGGTCAAAGGTCAGACGTTTACGAGTTATAGAGGCCGAAAGTTCACTGGTGTCGCTCGCGCGCGCAAAAATTTATGCGCACGCGCTATTTGTAGCACCACTGGTGTGCGCCTGTCACGCGTGGCGCCATCTATTAGCGGCCAAAAAAATATTCAAAAATTTTCATAATCTCACTTCTTTAACTACCCCCCTACACTACCTACCGGCGTCTTATCCCTTCCACTAGCCCACCCTCTCCCTAACTCCTCTCCTGTAAACCCCTTCTTTCATCAATGAGTCCACTCCCTGTCACTGTCACCATCCTGTTTGAAGCCCAGAAACTTCACTACTTAACCGCGGTATCTATCTATCACTTTCTCCACTACGCTACCTAACCATTCTGCTAGGAAGTCTTTGGAGGATATATTTAAGCCGATAATCTGTGCTATTCTGGTGATTGCGCAGATGTTACGTCGGTTGTATCTGAACGCGCATGCGCACAGACTTTGTATCGCGTGTGCACCGTCCCAGCGCGTGCAACGACGCGCGTGTGCATTGCCTGCTTGTAATAGTAGCACTGCACTTCTCGGCGCTATTATTTTCCCACTTCTTAATTGTTTTGTTTTGCTGTCCCGACTAAACATATTTGGCATTTTGGGATTATCCCGTTGACGTCTCAAATTTCCAAAATAAACATTCTAAAAATTTAAGACTTAAAAAATTATTAAAACAGGTTATAGGTTAGTACTTATAGGTCCAAGCTTGGGTCTATAAGTACTAACTTTGGTTCTTTTCCGTTAGCCAGCCGTCGGGTCGCGTCGAGGGAGTATCCGGCCTTCGACTTTGCCTGACCTTGATTGACTTTATATTATTTTGTTGAGAAGCGGAGTGACGAAACTTATAGTGGTCCCGGCTGGTGTGCGTAGCGCGCTAGGAGCCCCGAAGGGGCCCGCGTCCTGGGACCGCTATTGGATCGGCCCCCTCCTTGTATTCGACGGGCCCGCAGGGCCTTGTGTTTTTTAAATACAAGATTTCAGATGCGTTCGGGTGCCTAATATAAAGGAAACTACAATATATATATACATTATGACTCTCAATTTAAAATCTGAACAGTGTTGAAGACAATAGACCATGCTGAATTATATCATTATATTAGAATATCTGAACAACAGAATTTCTTTTATGAAACAATTTGAAGATTCATTGTGCAAAGAAAATTTATTAAAAATATTTATTAGAGATTATAAATTATTATATAAAATAAGATATAAGTATTGATTTAAACAATTATAGTACATTGATTAATAACGAAATTATTTCTTTGCAAAAGTGAAAACTGTCTCTATAAAACAAAGAACAAGTACAAATTAGTACAATTCAGTAATGAAAAAATTTATAAAAAAAAAAAAAATTTTATATACAGGTAGGCCTCGATTAGTGCGAGTTCGAATAATGCGATATTCAATTAGTGTGACTTATAAAATGATACATTTTTCAGTTAGTGTGAGCAAATATTCAATTAATGTGAGTTGTAAGCACGAGCAAATATTCGATTAATGAGAGTTTATACCGTTTTTCAGTTAGTGCGAGCAAATATTCGTTTAATGCGAGTCACCGTTTTTCAGTTAGTGCGAGCAAATATTCGATTAATGTGAGTTGCATCGTTTTTCAGTTAGTGCGAGCAAATATTCGATTAATGCCAGTTGTAAGCATAGACCAGTGAGTTCGAATAATGCGATATTCAATTAGTGCGACTTATAAAAATGATACATTCGAATAATGCGATATTCGATTAGTGCGACTTATAAAAATGATACCGTTTTAATTACTGCGAGCAAATATTTGATTAATGCGAGTTGTAAGCATAGACCAATCTTACTAACAAATGTCCGTCCCCTTTTATGATGTAAATTAACAAATTAATGTTAATTTTCGGTTCGTAAAACCGGACAAGGAACAGTCCAAGAACAGTCACTTGGCTTTGAAGGAGTGAAATACCAGAAAGATGGGCTTTTTGCATTAGCTATTTAACATTACTATTATTTAGCTTTGTTATCGTATACATACAGTATAGTACAGAATTTTCTCTTTTAAAAAGTATCAAAATGGATGAAAGGAAGAACGCTTTTGATGATAATACAGGAAAAAAAAAAAAAGAAGAGGTTAGTGATTATGCTAAAGCAAAAAGCGGATGTGATTGAGCGACATAAAAGCGGCGCTCAACTTCTGCTTTCGATTTGGCAGTTGGTTTGATGATGGTATGAGACGCAATTCCTGGTAAGTTATTAATTTAGATGATGAACAACAATGTAAAATATGAAAATAAATATTTCTTAAACAGTTAATATTGTGCTTATTCATTGTGAAGTTGGCTAATGGCCGGAATCTCACAAAGCAAGAACTAATTACCATATTTTACGTATAGTTAATACTTTGAATAGTGCAAGAAATTCGTGGGACCCATTATTTGCATTAATTGAGGTACCTGTATTCTTACCTGTATATACCTGTATTAATTACCTGTATTCTTATTTAATATTCTGAAAATATTTTCTGTGTACTCAAATAAATTAATGGCAGATGAATTTTTTTTTAAATCTGAATTAAGCACATTTACTATATACAGTTGATTCTCGCTATTCACGGTAGTTACGTTTCGTAAATTCTTTGCAAATAATGAATTAGGGAATAGTGACCCATTGTGCCTATGGGAAATATAGAGTTAGGCTCCTGCAAACCTTTCTTCCCAACATTTTCATAAAATGAAAATTCATTTGGTTTATGTGTATTTTTCTGTTTACAGACATCTTATTTAATTTGTATTACATTACTTATAAATAATTACAGTATATGCAGTGTATAGTAGTAATACTATAGTAGAGTATAGTATACTAGTATAGTATAGTATAGTATAGTATACTAGTATATAGTATAGTAGTATACTATACTATATATAGTATAGTATACTATATATATAGTATATATATATACTATATATAGTACTATATAGTATATATAGTATACTATATAGTAGTATACTATAGTATAGTATAGTATACTAGTATAGTAGTATAGTATACTAGTATAGTATAGTATAATATAGTAGAGTATAGTAGTAATACTATAGTACTGTAATATAATTACAGTATATAACTAGTAAGCAAGTTTCAACCTTACATGAAAATGTACGTAAGATATATTGATGATGTGTTGGTAATTTGGAATGATGACGAAAAAATAGAGGAATTAGCAAATGAATTCACTCTAGTTCAATATGGCCTAAAGATGAAGAGGGACCAAGAAGACAGTAAAGAGGTGCATTTCCTAGATCTATGAATACAAATAGAAAACGGAAGAATAAAGACAGATATATACAGGAAGCCAACATATAGGCCGGTGTTGATCCCGGACTGATCAAACGACCCAGTGAGTTATAAGAGAGCAGCATTCCAGAGTTTTTATAAGAGGGCGCTAACTTATTGCAGTACCAAAGAAGACTTGAACAAAGTGGGAATATATACGAGAAGTAGGAAAGTAGCATGGATATAGGGAAGCCTTTCTAAAGCAAATTTTTAAGCAAGTAAGGAAAAGTATGATGAAGACTATAGAAGAAACAACACAGCCCAGACAAGAGTACAATAGGTTCATACCAGTACCTTACCATCTAAAGAACATGAGGATGATGAGAAAAATAGTGAAAAGAAAAAGAGCGAACCTAGCATCAAGAAGAAACCCGACAATATTTAATATATTGAGAAATGAAAAGGACCCACTAGAAAAAATGGAGAAGGGGGTATACAGGAATTTCCCAAAGTTATATTGTAGGTGGACCAATGTAAGAAAGTGATGTTATTCAAGATGACATAAATCAAGACTAATTTTCCCATAAATGCAATGTTAAAATGGAATAATTGGTTCCAGACCAAAATTTTTGAACAAGAAAAACAGATATTCTTTCAATATCATTACAGCACTCAAAGCAGGGAGATTATTGAAGGTATATAAAAATCACACTATAATTATGTACCAAAAATAAAATAAATATTTTTGGTATATAGTTGTAGTGTGATTTTATATACTTTCAATAATTTCCCTGCTTTGAATGCTGTACAGGTTCTCCTCACTTAACAACCAAGTTCCATTCTCACGACTTGATCGGTAAACAAGTAACTTGTTCGTATATATTTAGAAAATATTGGAAACAAAATTTCAACTTAAAAATGTTTTAATTTTTATTTATCTGTGTAAATAATAATTACATTATGAAAAAAGATGATAAAACTCTCAAACAAAATTATAATCAACAACATAAATAGTATAGCAAAATAATTACCTATAGGTAGATATGTCTTAACAGTACATATATTAATCAGTCAGATAATCATTTAGGTTAAATTAATCACAATCATCATTAAAGCTGTGAGGAACTGTTGATGGGCCAGGCAACAAAGATGATGCTTTCAAGAAAAACATGTTTAACGTTTTCTGCTTTTTTTTTCTTTTCTTCATAAATTTCTCAATAGCATCATACAACTTCATTCATTTGCTGTTCTGCTTTTTTGAATCATTCGACATTTTGATCCATAGTCTCCAGTTCTAATAAAGCCACATTTACTTTCAATAACAGATCTGCTAATCCCTTAGAGTAAATTTCTTTTTATTTTTTCCATTTCTTCACTTTCATTTTTCATTTCCAAATGCTGTTAAGCTTCCAGCTCTATTAAATCTTTTGTTGGTTCTCATTTGTCATATTTCATTAATTCTTGAATATCATTTATTTCAATATCTAAATGAAGATTATTTGAAAGTTTCACAATCAAATTTTCTGTCATCATTATGTTTGTCATTTTCAAAAAGAGTGGATTCATTGATAAAACATTTGCATTTTTTCCATATGCCTTGCATGCATTTTGCTAATTCAATATTCGTTATGCAGTTTAAAATGTATGATTTCCAAAAATTATGGAGTGTTATTTTGTCATTTTCAGTTGTTGCAAGAGCTTTAGAAAAAGTGATGCGTAAATAGCATACTTTAAATGTTGCTATAGTCCCTTGATCCATGGATTGTAAAATAGCCATTGTGTTTTTAGGTAGATACACTACTTTACATCCAGATGCAGGTCATCAAGATGCTGAGGGTGTCCTGGAGCATTATCAAGCAGAAGGATAATTTTAAAGAGGATCTCTTTTTCCAGACAATAATGCTTGACTGAAAATATGAAACAGTTGTTGAACCAATCTTCAAATAAACTTTGTATCATCCATGCCTTGGTATTTGCACTATAGTAAATTGGAAGTATCTCCTTAGTGATGTATTTTAATACATGTGAGTTCTCAGAGTGATAAATTAGAAAAGGTTTTAATTAAATCCAGCAGCATTCCCTCCCAACAGTAATGTAAGCTTGTCCTTAAAACTAGGCAATGCTTCAGTTTCTTTAGGTATGTATGATCTTTCAGGCCTTTTTTAAAAAAAAAAAAATGCAGATTCGTCTACATTAAATAACTGCTCTGAAAGATAGTCGCCTTTCATAATAATTTCAGTGAATTCATTTACAAATTTTTTTGATTCATTTAAATAATATTTTATTCATTTCAGAAATTATAATTTTTTATTTTAAGATAAAAATTATAATTATTATTTAAATAACTGAAAAGTTAAATAGATAGTTTATTAGTGTCAGTTTCATGTAAAGAAAATTTCAAAGTTTGATCTGGAGGAAAAAAAAACAAGCTAAAGCATTATATACAAGGTTATGCTAAATAAATAAAAAATCTCAAATTTGACAGATAAGAAACAAATGTTTCGTTTTTGGTGTATTTGGGCAAATAGTGACCAGGGGCTAACTAGTTTTTATAAATTGCATTTATAAGAATATCAGAGACATAATGAAGACTTCAAATTTATCGGCTAATTAGTGAAAACTTTTTAATTCAACTGTTTATGCATAAAAAAGTGGATAAATTATTGAAAATATGCTATTTATACTTTGATATCTATATATTTATGTACTATGCCACCAGATGATGTCATTTTGTGACATCATTGCCATCTCAAAATGGAACAAACTATAGTTTGTTAAATCTCATCCTTCATCTAATAGCCAATTGCACCACAGCTATGGATAGCTCATGATGGGCTTTGAAGAATTCTACCATTTTGTAATTAAAAAGATGGAAAGTATATAAAATCTAGAATCCATAAGTTAGATAAGGGATATTGTATTTAGTAGGAAGCATATAAAAGTAATGTTTCTCATCAATACTAATGATGCACTAGGTGCATTATCCAGAAGAATTTTGTACATTACAAATTAATTTGATAAAATACTGTTTGTGAAATTTCTGATCCTACAGCTGTAGAGACTAAACGCAGGTAGACTTTAAAATAAGTTTATTTAATATCATTAAATGCTAATGTTTTCAGTGTTTATACGCCATCATCAGGCATCTTACATTCGTTTTCTTGTTCGAATCCTTTCGAACAAGAAAACGAATGTAAGATGCCTGATGATGGCGTATAAACACTGAAAACATTAGCATTTAATGATATTAAATAAACTTATTTTAAAGTCTACCTGCGTTTAGTCTCTACAGCTGTAGGATCAGAAATTTCACAAACAGTATTTTATCAAAACTGCATTTAGTGCTGTGTTTTGATATTTTAAAGTCAAGTTTAAAGCAGTTTAAGTGAATTGAATCTGTGGAGTCTAAACAAGTTTTTACATTTTCTCAATTATTTTCTGATTATTAAGTGGCAGAGCCAATGCCTGTCTATCACAGACTGCCTACCCCTGTGGAACAATCAGCTAAACTACAGGGCTAAGAATCAATGAGTCTAGCCCAAATTTTTCATATAATTTTATTTTTTCTTAAGATATGGAGCTCAAATTGATCTGCCAAATCTTGTATATGAAAAGTTGAAGCATTTCCATGCAGTCAATCTAGAAATTAGATTAACACTTATAAAATCATGTATTTACAACTTGCCACTTAATCAACGATGCACATGTGCTATGATCGATATTAATCTTTGAATTTATTTGAATTTGCATTATAGCAAAACAAAGTGAAATCATATATAATGAGATATACTGTATTTATCTGTATATTTGATTGAGTTTCTGTTGTTATATTTATTTTTAGCTTTAGCAGCAGTATTTATTATTATTAGAATTTGTATTTATGTATATAACACATGCAATTATTAGTAATTTTTAAAGCAGCACTTTTTTTAAAACAATGTTTAAAACAGTAGTAGAATATTGAATTTTCAAATATAAAAAATTCTTATATAAATAAATAAACAATATTTATCTGTATAAAAGTAACTAATGAGAGCTACTAAAACAGTCAAAAATGTTTTTATTTATTATAAAGTTTAATTTGATGTATATTGTTCTTGATATTGTTGCTAATTTGAAAAATGATTTCATTTCTGTGATTAGAAACATACCTGTGATTTGCAGTACATGCAAAGAATGCTGAAATAATGTCCAATCGTTATCATCAATTTTGCTTTGATCCTGTCTTTTTTTAATGGATTTTAATTCATTTAAAACCATTCTATGTTGCTCTGCATATTGCCTATATAGCATCTATTTAAATAAATATTAAATATTTCTAAATTTCACTTAATAAAATTATGTTTAAATTTTTATGAAAACAGCATAAATTTTAAACTATAGACAAAAGCAAATTCATGTTGAATATTAACAAATAATATTTAAGTTTAAAAAATTAATTTGTATAGCTTGAGAGATTAAATTTCAAATACAGTCAATTCTCATTATTTGCAGATTATGTATTCATGTATTCGACTATTAACTCATAAAGCAAAGGATGAAAATGTTGGAAAGAAAGGTTTGCAGGAACCTAACTCTAATTTCTCAAAGGCATAAAATGATTCAGTATTCGCAAAGAATTTACAGAACATATCTGCCATGAATAATGAGAATTGACTGTAGCAGAAAATATTACTAAATAAATTAAACTGTAAATATTTAAAGATTATTTAAAGTTTTTAGAACTGAGAATTGATATTATATTTGTTATCATAAAATTTTCTAAGCAAATTATTAATAAATTAATGGAGGTTGGCAATAAAAAATAGTTCAGAAAATACAAAAACTTTTAACCATCTTGCCTCATTTTATTTTCCAATGAGTACTCATACTCATTGGAAAATAAGACCAGAAGAAAATTATAAAATCATATAAATTCAATGAAAAATATCAATTTTTTACATCAAACAATAGGATCTACATTGCATTAACACAAAATCCACATCAAAAACAAACAAAAAAATTCAGACAAAACCAAAATAATTGATTTTTCTGTCCAAAAATGTTACAAGAACATCAAAAAAACACGAAAACTCATAATAAAATATCATCAGTAATATTATCTATGATGACATTTTGCCAGATGCATAAAAATATTTAAGAAACACATCAAAAACTTTTCATATTTTTAGTAATGAATTACTAAAAATAGTTCATTTATTTTTGCTTTGTATTATGTAATTCATTTTGTATCATATCCTTTTAGTAATTAATTATTTGTAACATTTTATAAATAAGTTCAAACTTAAATTATCTGAATATAAATGTTTGATTACTTTATATTATATGTAGTAGTGCTGTTGAGAGGATGATTAGCTCTGCAAATGATTCAGATTTCATTTATTGAATAAACTTTGTAAATGAAAAATAACCTATAATTAAATCAAGTCTCCAAATCGAATATTGTGATCAGGCATAAAACAAACAAACAAACAAACAAAGAGACATAA
Source organism: Olivierus martensii (assembly GCA_000484575.1). Taxonomy (NCBI): domain Eukaryota; kingdom Metazoa; phylum Arthropoda; class Arachnida; order Scorpiones; family Buthidae; genus Olivierus; species Olivierus martensii. Next base: position 42,947 of record AYEL01086218.1, read on the forward strand.
CAGTGCCACAACCTACAACATAGAATTCTATCAACTGTCACTATTTCGTGGCACTATCACACTAGTTCTATCATTGAAATATTATTCATATTAACTGTGAAGTAAATTTAAATCTATTCTGTAAATTAAAAGTAAAAATCCAATTCATTTACATAATAAAGATTTTCTTTTTGCAATTAGGTGTCTAAAGTGATTTTAAAAGGGAATAAGATTTGGAAATAAATTTGAAAAATAAGAAAAATTTGTAGTTTTTGGAAAAATGTGTTGGCAATATGAAATTAGCATTAAAGAAAATGCAACCCTAGAAGATTGTGTCTCATACCATAGAATTTTTATTCCTTTATTTATTTTGTTTGAATGAGTTCTAAAATTATAATTCAACAATATAAATTCAATATAAAAAATATAATCACTTTAATTACATTAATATTCTTAACTTCTGCTTCTATTGTTCATATATTGGTTGAAAATAAATATGTAAATATGCTAATAGTAACTTACATTATGATATATATAGCATATCAAATATGATTAAAATCAGCCTAGCAGTTATCAAAATATGAATGAATATTGACCAACCACACCCCCCATATACATGAATAAAAGAGTTCTAAAAGTCTCAAGTTTATGTCAAGTATTTGCATTCATGTATATATATATATATATATTTATATAAGATTTAGTCAACATAAATGTTCCTTTTTATCACAAATTGAGAAAACAATCATAAATTGGATCTTAAATTATTCATTATTATTATAGTTTTCTATAAGCATTCATTTATGGAAAAAGAAAAATTAATTCACTATTTCCTAGATTAGATTCATGATTCTAGTTAATATCATTCATATAAGACAGTTAAAGTAATTTAATATAACATCAACCTAGCAGGAATGTAATTTTAAATATTTTCATTTCAATTTATGGCAATTTATACTTGACTGCAATTACAAATATTTAATCCAGCTTTGATTAAATCAGCAATCAATGAAAAACTGGATCAACCTTACGTACAGGACTGAGAAGTAACAATATTAATTTATTGAAGAATGAAATAAGGGCTTTACATGATGAATATATGGATTATTTTTAAATTTATGATTACTTATTAATATTAATATATATATATATTTAAAAATTAATCCTCATAACAACATACCTTTATAGCAATTACCAATCCTGGATATCCACAACCATGTGTTAATTGTTGACAACGATTTTCTGCCTAATAATTTTTATATATTTTATTTTAATTAAAATTTAATGCTATGTTGTAAAAATATTTAAACTTACTTCTTGGCACAAATATAAAACTTTGGATACAGAATCTCCAAGATGATGAACTGCATCCATTACTTCTTCTGAAATCTGAGAAAAAAAAGCTATATAAAATAAAATATATTTTATAAAATAATTATTTCCTTTATCCATGTAGCTTGCATCAGTTTAACTGAGGCAGACTATGCAGATAGTAAAAAATGTTTGATTAATCAATTTTATGAATGAGCTTATTGTTTACTTCTATTTAGATTTTACAGAAAGAAGACTTGTATTATAACTATTGCTATTATAATAAATTAATCAGAATAATTTATACAGTAAAATTATATGAATATAATTCGAATTTAAACAAAAAATTAATCATAGAAACAGGACCTCATTAAAAATATCAATTTGCTCTCAAGAAATTGGATCTAACAAGAGACCTTCACAATTTTTTTTTTTTTTTTTGATTTTTGAAAATGCATAGCATCATTTGATAGAACACTTTAAGAAATCTCTAAACAGACAATATTTATCAGTGGACTGCTGATGAGATGAAAACTACAAAAGTTCAAAATTTTACAGAATAACTATTATGCCATTGATAAATATTGTCTGTTTAGAGATTTCTTAAAGTGCTCTATCGAATGATGCTATGCATTTTCAGAAATCAAATTCACAAAATTGTGAAGGTCTCTTGTAAGTGTAAAACTTACTTTTAAATAAATAAAAGTACAGAAACTTTATGCTATCATAAAACCTCTATATTTATTAAAAAAAGAACAATCTAGTATATTAACAATTATAATATAGATTTGATTACTATATCAATTATTATATTTAATATGATAATTTAAAATAAAACTTACTACACTTAAAGAACATAAATTTGACAGTAATAAATTTTCTTCTAAAATAGAATACTCGTCAATAAAAGGTCGATAAGATGCATAAAGAGACTGGGCTAATGTTGCAACATTATCACTTTTTAATTGATCTATATAAAATCAAATGTAAAAAATATAAATAATAACGGCTTTTATTTTCAATTACTGTATATGTAAAATATGTTAATGACAAATAAAATAAAACAAATTTAACAGAAATGTTACAATTATCATGTACAATGAGTTTCATTTAACAATACACTTCAACTATAAAAGCATTTAATTCTAAAATTAAAACAATTTATTCAATTATTTACTAATCTATTATAATTCAAATTTATTTTCAGATATAAAATCTATTCTAATATTCTTCATTAATAATATTTATCTTCTACACATCTGCAATGTCTATAATAAACAGATTCCTATTAAACATCATATTTATTCAATTGCAAACACACACCAAATTTGTCCCAATTTTTACATACTAAAAATAAAAAAAAAAAGAATTTTTTAGCATTTAAAGCATTTAATAACTGCTTTATGTTTTATTAAACTTATCAAGTTAAAAGATAACAAAACTGAAATCAAAATGCACAACAGAAATTTTGGAAATCCAATTAATACATATTGAATGTCAGAAGTGCAAATACAGTGTCCTTCATACAAGAAAAAAATCATAGAATATTTGTTAATCGATCTATCAGGAATTGCATAAACTCACAAACTTGATCAGAAAGATTGGGAATCTAATTCCAATGCCAACTTAATTCCCATTTTTCAAATATTACTAGCCATCAGTGTAAATATTTTTTGATATATCATTTCACATTATATAAAAGAAAAATATATAAAATATTATATTATCTATATAATAACAAAATTTTATATTGTATATTAACTACAAAATGTATGTTTATCATTAGAATAAATATCATATTGTTGTAGAAATTTATTTAAAAAAGTATCATCATATACCTGACAGATATCCGATAGTGTATCTAGGTTTATAAAAAAGTTTTCAATTATTATAAAAGGCAGTTTTAACAGTTATAAAAATGTCAATCACAAGTTAAAACTGCATTTTATAATTATTAGAAATTCAATTATTATAATAGAAAATGCATCAAATCTATACAGCACTTGATCAGAACTGGGAACAATATGGCAAAAATTCTGATAAATATGATTTTCTCAGGTAATTCCTACAATTTACAGGTAATCCTTACAATTTGTTACAGGTTGGAACAAACTTCCCTTGTTCCAACCTGCCATTAAACTCTACATTCGCTATGTGGATGATGTATTGATAGTATGGACCAACACTGCGTACATTGACGTTTTTCCAGAAGCCTTAACGCTAGAACATTTTGGTCTTGTTTTGAACAAGGATCAGCAGAGTAAAACTTCGATACACTTCCTGGACCTAAATATAAAGATACAAGGGCAGACGATCTCTACAACAGTCTATAGAAAACCCTCTTATGAAGCTATCGTCATCCCTAACTGGTCCAATGATCCCATAGCCTACAAGAAAACCGCCTTCCACACCTATTACAAGAGAGCGCTGACATACTGCTGTAATAATGACGATCTTTCAGCTGAACTCGCATACATAGAAAAGGTCGGACTCCAACACGGCTTCTCTAGATCCTTTCTTAGAGGTATTTTGAAGAAGGTGAAGTCTAAATTAAATGTACCTGGCCAGACCCCACCCAGCCGAGTACCACATGATGCACCAGGTTCTTTTGCACCTGTACCGTATAATTTAAAGAACTTACAAGTAGTAAAAAGTGCAGCTAGTAAAACCAATAGAAAATTAGCCACGCGTAGAGGACCTACCCTTTTCAACCTCATACGGAACGAGAAAGATCCGATAAAACCGCAGGCTAGGAAAGGAGTGTATAGGATCCCACTTAAAGACGAGCGTACGCAGAACCATCTGGCCTACATAGGCGTTACCAACAGGAATTTAAACAAGAGATTAGCTGAACACAAGCGTGACATCAAGCATGCCAACTTGACAACATCTTTAGCACTAGAAGCCTACGATAAAGACCTGACCATATACTGGGATGACGCGAAAATTATCAAAAAGGTGAATCCCGGAACGAAACCCACCATCACCGAATCTTTAGAGATTTTCAAGAGAAATAGAACCGAAAACCTAGTGAATGAAAAGACTGCTTGGGACCCACCTGACCCTTGGAAATACGTGCTCAGTAAAGAAAGCCACTAAACCTGTTCCTCGTTATAATTTTATTAACTTTTACACTACTTCTGATTTGTTAGTATAGTATGTAAAAACCGTCGCGTTTATGCTAACCTGGTTACACAATTTCAATTTAAAATTGTTAAAAGTATATTTATTATGTTGTTGTCTTTTAAAATTGATACTATGTTATACGGTTTCGTTTATAACTGTTAATAGTTTATTTTTGTTACAATTTTATATATTTTAAAATACTGTTTTTACAAAACGTCATGTTGTTTACGTTTAGCATCGTATAGCTGTTACCATAGCAACACAGCTGCCTGTTTCCTTTTTTGTGTTTAAATTTATTCTTTAGAACGAACTGCCTGAAGATGGCGTTATAGCCGAAAACGTTTGTGATATTTTAAATAAATGTGTTTTATTTTATTTTACTCAACTGCGATTAGTGCTGTTTATGTTTATCTTGACTTAATTACTGAGTATAAGCAGTTTTCCAGTTTTAACATATAATATAGTTTACAGTTTATAACTTTTTAATTAATTAATAAATTTCAAACATCAGACAATATTTTCAATGGTAGATTTTAAAACTAACTATTCTAGTCAATGACACTCTTATTTCACTACGTAATTATGAGGGTTGTTCATGTCAAAACTGAAATTTAATTTTTAGACAGAAAAATTACACCAGTAAAGAAACTTTTGACAATCTCCATTTATATTACAGGATTTTTGCCATTGATGTATTAATGTGTTAATACTGGCAGAAGAGAAGGATTTATCAAAAACTGGAAAGGATTTATTAAATCAGTGTAACACATATATTTTAAACTCATCCTTTGAAACACCTGCTATCCTTCAAAGGACCAAACAGATGGAACTTTGAAGGTACTAAATTGGGACTATAAGGAGATGTGGAAAGATTTCCCAACCAAATATTTACAATTTTTCTCTTGTTTTCTAGGAGGTGTGTGGTTTTGTATTATCCTGCTGAAAAGAAATTTGCAACAAATAATGTAGTTTGTTGTCAAAAAGAAAGCTTTTCTGCACTCCTTTTGACAACAAACTGCATTATTTATTGCAAATATCTGTAAAAAACAGAATCCAAAACACCCAGTAGTAGTCACTTATTATTGTTGTATCTTTTGGTAAAAAATCAACATGGATAATCTCTTTGTGATCTCAAAAGACAGATGTCATAACTTTGCCTACTGATAGAGTGATTTTTGAACTTTTTTGGTGAAGGGGATACTTTATGCTTATCTTCCATGCTTGATCTCTGACTCTGGTGTGTGATGATGTATCCATATCTCATCACAGGTTTATCAAAGAAGATCAATTATTTCTTTGAAACAATCAAGCAATTCTGAACAGATGTGAAAGTTCTCTTGCTTTTGAAAATCAGTTGTGATGGAACCCAGCTCAAGGACACCATATGAAACTGTAAGTGATCATAGATAATTTTTTCAACACTTTCAATACTTAGATTTTTTTTCCACTATTTCTCAAGCTGTTACTTGGCTATCACTCTAGATAAGATTCTCTTCAAGTTGAATATTGATATCATTCACTATTGGGGTATTTTAGTTTCCTCTTCCAGAACTGTCAAACAGATTTGTGCCCTTCTTTAAATCTGCATACAATTGATGCATTTGTGTCTTCTTTAAAGTTTGTTCTTAAAACTATGCTGTTAATATTTGCAAAATTTCAGCAGGTTTGACATCTTCATTCACAAGAAAATGAATATATACTGCACAACAGCTGCACTGGATTTATCATCCACATCATGAACAACAACCAACAAGTTGCTATGACAACAAGAAATGTTGCCAGAATGTTAACACAAACATAATTATAAATACCACATGTATAATGTAAAGATACAAATAGTATGTACTTATTGAAGCAAATTCTGATTTTGACACGAATAATCCTCACTTTTAAGCAAAATTATAAACAATGAAATAATTTGATGGTCAATATTGTTCTTCCTAATATATTTCAAATCAATTGACTTTTACTATTACTACAACTGACTCATTTTCAACATGCAGCTTAATTAATCAAGATGAAATAGAATTAATTAATTTCAATAGTACTGTATATAAAAATATAATCTGTGATGCTATCTTAATAGCTAAAATTCAGAAAGCAATTAATTATCTATGATATTTAGATTTACATAAATCATATTAACCAACCTGGACTGATACTTTGAATTGCAACTTCTAAACTCTTTGCAAATCTATCTACAGTCTAAAAATACACAACAAAATTATTAAAAAATTTTCTTAAATATTAATTTAAATAACAAACAAACCTGCTTTAGATCAATTAAATATAAAAGAGGACATGAATGTTCCCTGAAAGCTATTTCAATACAAAATGAGAGTGATGGATCAAGACTGGATAATACATCAACAATTAATTCACATAATATCTGCACTGTTGGCAGATCTAAAAATACTTGACTGCACCAGCTCATCTGAAATATTATAATTCCAAAATAAATAAAATTTATTCAAAATAATAATTAATATATATTCAGAAGGAATCTTTCTCTAAATACCTGGGAATGCCAAGTTGAAAGCAAAATATCATGAAAATTACTTATCCAATCACTAAATGTTTCTTCTGGATCAGATTCTACTATCAGACGCCACTGCTCTAACAATTGATTCTATTGATCCAAAAAATAATATTTAATTATTTTTTAAAATTTATTATTAAAATTATTCTAAAAATTAAGGAACTTAAATAACAGATGAATTTATTAATAAAATTTTGAAAATAACATTAAATAATAAAATAAATCACAAATACCTTTTGACAATTATGATAATATTTTTGAAGTTGTGGAAGTCTCTTAATATCAAGAAAAATTTTTACATACATTTGTGATAATTCTAAAAACAAATTGCAGATAATATGAATAAATTTTGATAATTTATTAAAAGATAATAATAAAATTACATGTGCATTACCTAAGGATTTGGAATTGAAAGCAGCTATCAATTGAGGACTTAACATAGCTTCTAACCTATTTTTTAGATTTTCTAACCTTTGAAAACGTTCTGCATAATTGGGAACATGCACTAATATTTCCTGAAAAATATTTGTAATTATTATTAGAAATAATTATAAATAAATACTTATTATTCAAATTGAACATGCCAAACATATTAAAGAAATAAAGATACAGTATTCTCTGACTTATATGTATCTGACCTCTATAAATCTAAACTTACATAACATATTTTCTGAATTATTTTCTTTCTTTGAGGTATACAGCATAAACGTTCATTGTATTTGCAAGATAAAAGTTTGAACATATTGATTTACAACACTTAAAATATCATATTGGCACAATATTGTATCGTGCGGCATTGTTTCACTTTCAGCCTAAGAACAATATGGTACCATAATATGGGTGCAATCACAGTAGTCCACTAGCTTTAATAGTTTTTGCTTCAGAATTTTCGTTAGATCATTTTTCTGACTTCCACAACATCCACATTACATAAAATCCTTCAGTCTCAATTATTTGTATATATTGGGGAATATCTGTACTAAAAATTATAGACTGTATCTTCAATATGCATGCTAAATATAAAATTTGATTATAGTAATAATTAAAATATAGGGCTTTACTGATAGTAAATAATGTTATACGCTTTCAAAAAACTTTTCAAATGAATATACGTTTTATCTGTTATAAATATTTTGAAATAAAGGGAATCTTATTCATAAAACATAGTAAGTAACAAATTAAGATCTCAAATTTTCTGAAGTGTAAAAAATTTTAAAGCAAATTAAAACAAGTTTTACAGAAAGTAAAATAATTAAAGAATAAGTTAAACAATTTTTAACAACTATGAAAAGTAATTGTGATACATCATTTGAATTCACATAGAAGTGTTGAAAATTTTAAACTATCACTGAATCCAAATTGATTAAATATAAAAATAATAAGATATAAAATAAATACCTATAATTATATTGTCTGATTTTTTTGCACAAATTTTTATTCTATTCATTTTTTTCTTTTTTTAGATGAATTGGTATTGTGAAAAGTAAAAGTTTTATGGAAAAATAATCAGATTTAATATATGCACAAATAAGTGTGATGGAAAACAACACAAAATGTAAAAGGCATTAAATCAATACAATAAATAACTTAGGAGGAATCCAATAATCATTAAGCAACAGCAAGTCAAATATTCTCTAACGAAATAATTTATAATAAATACAATTTTAATAATTAAATCTGATTTTGTATGTGATATTTATTGCAATGTAAACTATCCAAAATAAAATTTTGTTCAAAATCAATCAATTCAGAGAAAAATCAATTAAAAGTTGCAGTTAATTTTTAATTACAAAAAAGAGTGACATGAATACCTCATAGAATGTGTCTCTGTTTAGTGTGGAATTCATTAATTTTTTTATTAAAAATTTTTAGTTAGAATGGCCATGTGGTAAAGCAGTTACCATCTTAGAAGACTGGTTCAATTTTGGAAATTTTTGTTTTCAGATACAACAAATAATGATTATAACAAAAAATTCTTTCTGGTCCTATGATGCCTATTATAACTGAGTTTCACTATATTTCATTTCTTTTATTATTATATATTAACTATAACTAAACTGTTTGATGCCAAGTTATTGAATAAATACTTGTCTGTTTATTCAGCAACTCTGCTTCAGATTAGAAAAAGAAATGGAAATTTATATGTTGACAGATTACTACCATTGTCATGATTTTTGATTTATTTTTTTTATCTGTAATGAGATTATCAAAATGTAATCACATCATAAAGGAGAACCTGTATATACATAAATGGAAGCCTGAACTATTAATGTCACACACACTAGTAATGCTAGTTTAGGCTCACTTTTATAAAATATCTTTGTAAACCTTGGTTCTGTACAAAGTGTTTTTTTTTTGTTAATTCTAATTATTTTTTAAGCGGAAAAAATTTCCCTTAGAAACAAATCATTTTTCCCATTGAATATATTCCATGATCAGCATGGACTCAATTAGTGCAGTAACATTTTTGGAATGCATTAGCATTAATATGTGTATTCATGTATACTAGTTGAAATTTAATTAATTAAGAATAGATCACAGTTGATAATAATGTTCAACCTAATTAATTTTTAAAATAATTTATTCTATATCATTCTAATAAGAGCGATTTGGATTGTTTTGATAATTGAAAATGGTACTTTTATCTTATCTAAAACATAAAAAATTAATAATCTGAAAATTATAGTTGAGAAATATTAAATATCTTACCAAACTATTTTGCATTCCAATTAGTCTTGCAGCAATCTAGAAAAAATTAAAATTACTATGTACAAATATTTCTAAGTTAAAATTTACAAATTAAAAATATACTTTACAGCATTAATATCACCAGTTTGGAAAACATCTTCTACATCAGCTGATAGAGTTGACCAATTATCAGCTTCCTATAAGTTATGTTATATACAAAAAAAAAAAAAAAAAAAAAAAAAAAAAAAAAAAAAAAAAAAAAAAAAAAAAAAAAAAAAAAAAAAAAAAAAAAAAAAAAAAAAAAAAAAAAAAAAGGAATTTTAATAAATAATCAACTATTATTTTTAAAATATTATTTTCAATAAAGAAAAATTTATGATGCTGATTATTCTATTAATGCTTCTAAATAAATAATAAATCACAAATATTCACAAGCTAAAATATTACTTATCCAATTTGAAGAAATTAAAAGATTATAGAATATTTTTGTCAATGATTTATAACTGGTAAATTATTATTGGCAAATTGTAGAGAGACCAATTTATTTAAAACTTTATTCATAAAGTTTCCAAGCAATTTTTGAATTTGTCTATCTTTACATGTCACACTAACTGTTTTAGTTTAAAGTAAGTTTTGCCCCTCTAGTATCAAAAATTCATTTTATAATTTTTTTCTAAACAATAGTAAATTAAACAATATTTTAAAATGTATGAAATCTCTATAAAATTTAAATTAATCTGTATTTAATGAATATTAGTTTATTATATATGATTTATTACATTCCTAATAAAATATGATTACTTACAGTTATAATAAAATTTTAAATAATTATGGAATTCTTCAATTTGTTGTTAGGAATAATCACTGATAGCCACTCTTTTGATAATTAATTACAAATTGATGAATATAATACAAGATTCATTTCTGTTCCATTATATGAAATAAACTTTCTTAATTTTAAAGAAAAAACCAAAAATTTTTCTTCATTCAAAAGATATAGTCTGTTCGCTATAATCTTTCCCATGGATGATAGTGGCAATGCGGTAGCCTCATTACCAATCACTAAAAAATATATCCTTCCGCGATACTCGTTTCACTTCTAAATTGAGTTGGATAATTCTGTTTTTTAAATATTTATTTTCATAAAATAAAGAATAACAATCAATGAAATATCAACATTTCTAATCTGATGTAATTCAGATTTCTGTAAAGAAGGATTAAATTATTGAATTGGCAAATCCTTTCCAGAATTGATGGCTATGAAAAGAGCCGTTTATTATAAAGCCCACTCAGATAATGATACAAAATTTTCACATTTGTTGCTATGAAGAATCCGATTCATTGTCACTACGGTTCGTCATCACAGGCATTTACCGAAATTATTAGCGGTTCTATCACATTCTCTTTGATAAATCTGTCTTTTTGCCAATAATCATTCTCAACATTCCTTACATGTCTTACACATTCAGCCCATTTGTCAGCTGTTATGAGATCAAGTGACTCCTGCCATGTTTTGTATACACTCACCGCATTGTGTTTGTCACATCTGCCAATATTTTTTTTGTATGAATTGGAGGAATATAAGGTAATAGATCCATCATATCGTTGAATTATTCAGATGTGATGGGCTTGGCATGATGATATAAATGTGGTAGTATTATATTTTCAAATTTTCGTGGTCTTCCTCGTCTGGGGGATAAATCTAGTGTTTTAAACTCCACATTTTCATCAAATGAAGTTTTATACAGCATTGTCTAGTCAACTAGGGATTTTTTGTTTGTTTCGATCCCCCTATCGAACGGTACCACTTTTGCCGTGCTGCATTAAGGGCACAATTGTTACCATAATAATTTAGATTTAACAACAAATTTTTATTAACAGATTATTATATTTATACTTATTTACTATATTCAGATTACAGAGATATTTGTACACAAGATCACTAAATGGCGGCATTTATTATGTTACTCCGCCACCTACGGATATTGTCTTTTTAGGGAAACTATAATTTTAATTTAATTTTTATTATTTAATTTTTAAATTATGAATAGTTACAAAAATTTTGGCTGCCGTAGAAATTCGAGAGTTAGATTTTATAATGCAAACCACTTTATAGGAATGGTACAGTGATTCGATTGCAAAAGGGATATCAGTCCAATTATGTTTCGCTATTAATGTACCCATATATTTATTTAGTTATTATTTTAAACTTGCAAGAATGCTCAATGCTTTTTGAGTAATATTTTAATACAATTAATATATATAAATAACCTTAAAAATGCTATATTATATATTAGCTTTGTTCCAGGAACGAGTTCTGAACTGTCCGAGCATGCGCAAAGCGAAAATAACGTTCCAGCAGACCCAATTATTTAATTTTTAAATTATGAATAATTACAAAAATTTTGGCTACCGTAGAAATTCGAGAGTTAGATTTTCTAATGAAAACCACTTTATAGGAATGGTACAGTGATTCGATTGCAAAAGGGATATCAGTCCAATTATGTTTCGCTATTAATGTACCCATATATTTATTTAGTTATTATTTTAAACTTGCAAGAATGCTCAATGCTTTTTGAGTAATATTTTAATACAATTAATATATATAAATAACCTTAAAAATGCTATATTATATATTATAACTATAAAAGCAAAATGCAAGTAACCTAAAAAAACTTAATTTTTTGCCTATTAATTTAATTTTTTTTATTTTATTTTATATTATTAAGTTGGCGCTACGTGTTAATCAATGTAGATAAATTATATATTGGCTGAATAATTAAGCCATCTCTTGTTAAAAAATTTGAAAAAAATTAAATGCAATTCTGTAAGATTAAATAATACTACAGGATTATTGAGGCGAAGTTGTGATGACCTTCAATTTCCAGAACCTATCAAATTTCAAAAAAATCTATATGTCAAAAGTTATTTTGGATGTGACAGAAATAAGGCAGAAACAAAATGATAGATATGTTCTATGAGATTTTGTATAGAAAGTAAGCTAAAATAACGAAGATTTCGAACTTCTCAAAAGTTAAAAATGGAAGCAGTCAAAACTTCTATAACACAAAATAGTTTCATAGATCTTTATGGTATTCAATTCACAAGTTATATTATTATTGAATAATCTATAAATATGTCAAAAGTTATTTTGGATGTGACAGAAATAAGACAGAAACAAAATGATAGATATGTTCTATGGGATTTTGTATAGAAAGTAAGCTAAAATAACGAAGATTTCGAACTTCTCAAAAGTTAAAAATGGAGGCCGTCAAAAATTCTATAACAAAATAGTTTCATAGATCTTTATGGTATTCAATTCACAAGTTATATTATTATTGAATAAAATAATTTTCATTGTATATAAATGCTATTTTAATCTTATTAATTTAATTATTTCATAATTGTGGTTGTATTCAATACGTAAACTGTTATTTCTTTTCAAAACTGCAGGTTGAATACTTCGGTGAAGACCAGTGGTTCTCAAATTTAATTTCATTGTATATAAATGCTATTTTAATCTTATTAATTTAATTATTCCATAATTGTGGTTGTATTCAATACGTAAATTGTTATTTCTTTTCAAAACTGCAGGTTGAATACTTCGGTGAAGACCAGTGGTTCTCAAATTTCTTTGATGAGTGGTACATGACAAAATTTTTGAAAATTTTTCTGATTAAGATTACATACCAAATAAAAATATAATATATTGTATTTCTATAATATTTGCTGCACTCCTAACAAGACTTTCGCGCATTATTGTACCGATTGTAGAGTGGTAGTCGGTATATGTCCTTAATTGATTCCAAATCCTTGAACTTACACCAAACAGGACGTATACCAAACGAATTTTTTCCATAAGAAATAAAGGGAAAATGATTAATTGTTCCCATGAGAAAGAAATCCTATTGTTATTAGCATAATATACATTGATGAGATTTTATAAATTAATTTAAACACTGATTAATACTAAAATACATAAATACAAAAGCAATTACAGTATATGAAATAAATGAAAATTTAACCTTACTATCTTGCTGAGAAACGTCGTGTGCCTACTAGGATGGTGCTGAGAAGTAGAAGGAGATATTATTGTTTGGAAGGAGAGTGCGCTTCCAATAAAACTTCAAGAATCTGAAATTCTGGTGTTTTTTCTCTTTCTATGTTCTGTTTCTTTTCTCTGAACGCCCTTGCTGAGGTTAGGTTAGGTTAATTAGATTACGCCGCCATATCCTCATGGGATTTACTGTATCTGGTGGCGGCCACTTGTAGAGCCCATCACATGCTGGCCAACACCCGTGATGGGGTCAACGAAGAGCCCATCACAGGCTGGCCAACACCCGTGAAGGGGTCAACCGGATGATAGAACCCATCACAGGCTGACCAACACCCATGATGGGGTCAACCGGATGGTGCCCATCACAGGCTGGCCAGCACCCATGATGGGGTCAACCGGATGGTTGAAATCACAGGCTGGCCAACACCCGTAATGGGGTCAACCGGATGGTTGAAGATGGAGTATTCAACGGGCCGGGCCCGGATCCCTCCTGAAAAACTGGAGGTGTAGGACCCGGATTTGAACCCGGATGATTCAAAGGGCCGGGCCCGGATCCCTCCTGAAAAACTGGAGGTGTAGGACCCGGATTTGAACCCGGATCCTCCAGTGTGGTAAGCCAAAGCTTTACCACGGGCCATCCGGCCGCCCTTGCTGAGGCTCACCAGTTTGCCTTTTACTAAAAAATCTGTTCAAAGAACATTGCTTCTTCCTTCTCAGGATGTTTCGGAAACATGACATTGTCTGATCATTCTAGACAACGCTATTACGACTTGTTTGGGCTTTGTTGGAGTAATATTTCTCTCCAAGTTTTATACAAGGAATGTGTTTTTAAGAGAACACACAACAGACTCATAGAAGTTCTTCCGCGGGAATCGGTCGTATTTCAAAGGTGGTATACCAAAGCAAAATTTTTCGCATCCAAACAGGACGTATACCAAGTTGGACTTATTTCAAAGCGGACGTATGCCGAGATACCACTGTATATCATTTGAGAACAAGCTGTTGACTCTATACAAGTGGATCTTAATCGATATCTTGCGAAATTATAAAATACTTGTAACTTATAAATTGTAATAAAATTTAAGTATTGCATGCATATTTTTGTTTTATTATTATGTAATATTAAATACACATTACGAATTTTAGTGTTCTGCAAAATATTTTTATAATTAAAAGTGTCTGCCACTCCAAAATTATAATTAACCAATCTTTAGATTCTAAACAATAACAGAATGCATTATTTTCGACTCGCAGAAAATAATTTCCTTGAACTGCAGTCGAGAAAGAATAAAATATTTAAATCATAATTATATCAAACCAAGTTAAATACGATATAATTTATCCTTATTTTTTTATTTCACGAATTAGTTTGGCAGAAGTAAATAATTTTATACTTACCACAGTTTTATGTGCAGTCGAGAAAAAATAAAATATTTAAATCCTAATTATATCAAACCAAGTTTAACACGATATAATTTATCCTTATTTTTTATTTCACGAATTAGTTTGGCAGAAGTAAATAATTTTATACTTACCACAGTTTTATCATATGGGACTATAGAATAGTAGATAATGAATATCATAAAACCTGTAATAAGCAGATGTAAAGGATTTTCTATAAAGTGAGTGACGAATACCACGATGTACTGGAATAAATATTCTATCATAACGAATATTGAGGTTATCATTGGCAAAGTAATGTTAAAAATTCCATTCAGCAGGATGGACATATTTGTAAATAAACGCCAATGTTGTGAAAAAGTAAATAAATTTTTAATATTCCTATTTGAATTCTGTATTAATTTTCTGTGTTTCTGAAATATTTGCTAGTAAAGAAATCTGCAAAAAATTATAGAAAATTAAAGGAGTAAATTAATTCTAAATTAAATTTTTAATTTGATAATTGAGCCGTTTTCCTTGAAAGTGGTGTAAGTCCATTTTATATTATATGGAAATATTTAAGGGTTTGTATTTGAACGGTTTGAAAAATATTGGTATATGTTAATACGCTCATTTTATGTTTTTTAAATATTAAATTGATTTAAGTTTATAATGTGATCATTTTTAAAGTATTAGTTAAAAGAAATTTATACTTTTGATGACCTCAAATGGACTTACACCACTTTTAAAGTCAACAAAATGTGAAAGTCACACATTTATGAAATATTAAATATGTGATTTCAATTGAATCAAACCAATTTTTTTTTATGAAATTTTTATTAAATATGTCAAAACAACAAAATAAAAAGGCTTTATTTCAATATTTCTTCAGGTAATGCCATTTAAATTACTTTAATTACAACTTTATATTAATATGTGCCATTTTTTATTTTTATCATTATGAGAAAGTTTTTGAAAATAGTCATGATGAATTGGAGGAATATAAGGTAATAGATCCATCATATCGTTGAATTATTCAGATGTGATGGGCTTGGCATGATGATATAAATGTGGTAGTATTATATTTTCAAATTTTCGTGGTCTTCCTCGTCTGGGGGATAAATCTAGTGTTTTAAACTCCACATTTTCATCAAATGAAGTTTTATACAGCATTGTATATGGTTTGTTTTTTAAAACCCTTATCCAACATATCTTCAGCCAATTTATCTCTACACCATTAGTATTTTTTCGTCTTCTTAGAATTGCATTTTTTAGTGGTTTCGTAGAAACAAAATCATCCCGTTTCATTTTTTATGTCATTAACAGTGTTGCCACACACATAAAAATGAAGTAGAGAAAAAATGTAGTATAATTTTTGAACTAAATATTATGCCTTTGCGGAAAGTGGACTTACACCACTTTCAAAGTAATTATATTTGTAATTTCATTAACTATGTAAATTTATATTGACAAAATGATGAAAATTTTGAAGGATTTTTTGGGAACGGTTTACAGATAAAAAGCTAATAGCAGATTGCATTTATTGTTATCATTAACTAACTTTTTGTCAAAAATGGACTTACACCACTTTCAAAGAAAATGGCTCAATTATTATTTTAAATTATTTTATTATAATCTATTCTATATTATGTAATAATTAAAGTCTAATTAAAAATCAGAATAATTAAAAATTTAACAAAGATATTTATTAACCACCTTTCCCTAATGTAGGGGGTCGGAAATCCCCCCTTTTTCCTTTTGTCGCGAATTCGAATCGATATCAAATGCAATAATTAAATTCTAATTAAAAATCAGAATAATTCAAAATTTAACAAAGTTATTTATTAAGCACCTTTCCCTAATGTAGGTGGTCGGAAATCCCCCCTTTTTCCTTTTGTCGCGAATTCGAATCGATATCAAATGACGCAATTGATATAAATTTTAACGACGCAGATCGATTCGAAAACAGGATATATCAAATTGCTTAATTATTTTACTAGACAATAAATCTTGGAAGGTTTATTCAAGAATCAATTCAAAATGGATTACACCTGAGATATCTGATGATTGTGTAAGAGAGAATAACAGCCAGCCCAGGAGAGAAAGGTGAAGGAGAGTGCAGAGGGATAAAAGAGCTGTGATGGACAAAGGTCCGGGCTCTTACCGAGACACCTCGCCTTTGGTTCAGACGAGGGACAGCTTGATTCTCGTCGCAAGACAGATATAGTTCGGCTCTCTCACTCAAGTTCTTACGAACACCAAACGCCATCGAGCCAGACGAGTTGACCAGATGAGTTGGTTCCAGACGAGGGACAGCTTTATTCTCGTCGAAAGACAGATATAGTTCGGCTCTCTCACTCAAGTTCTTACGAACACCAAACGCCATCGAGCCATTCTCCCGAATCGAGTCATTATTTGTGTCACTTGCCATCATTTGTAGACGCCTGCCGCCTAGAATATAACGTTATCGTCTTCCGACGAACAGAAGACGGTAAAAGTGTGGATTGCAGCGTTATCAAGAAATTAAATTGAATCCAACTTATCTCCATTTAAGGACTAGAGACTCAATATTTAAGGACTAAAGACTGTAGTGTTGTTGTGTCGTCGACTACTATTTCCAGGAATCATCAACTTACAGGTATCTCTCCTGATTTGTCGGGAAACGTTTGTAAATTTATAACTCTCTCTCTTGTGCATTTATACAAATTAAATAAAGAGGCTGTTGAATTTACATTCATGTTGTTCTCTATTTCTCGCTGAGACTCCTCAGACAGTCATCCTTACTCACGCGTTTAACGTGGACCGGGTTTTAGGCCATTTGCCTGTCAATTCCGCTTTCCCGTCCGTCCGGAATTCCACACTAATGATCTAGATTTAGGACTTATTAAAATAAGGGGACGTACCAATTTTTTTTTGATAAAGGGGGCCGGCACAAAAAGTTTGGAAACCACTATCTTAATGAATTGTTTTGAAACGAGTGAAATGGAGTTTTTTTTTTTGATAAAGGGGACCGGCACAAAAAGTTTGGAAACCACTATCTTAATGAATTGTTTTGAAACGAGTGAAATGGGTGTGGATCAGAGTCAGCATGAGTTCCCCTTGCCTGGCTAGCAAAGAGCTTTGAATTTTCTACTCCAGACAACGTTTTGTAGAATTTCATTAAGAATAAGTCAGTCAACGGCTCTACCGAACTGCGGCCTGCTGTGTCAGAAGCATTCAGAAATAGCACAGATGATTTTCTCCGCAAAACGTCTCGCCGAACATAACGTCGTATTCAGTTGTGTTGCGATAATGATAGTGCTCATACTGAAATTCTAGACACATTATGTTCAATACGTGATATAAAGAAAATAACAATAGCTGTTGTACTTATGAAATAAATGAATAACCGACTTATGGCCCACTCTGTATATATTCATATAATAAATCTATAAAAAAATAATTAGTATCGATATAATTATTAAATTTGAAAAGATAAATCATAAGAAAAAATAGAAAAATTTAGAGTAAAATTAAAATGTAAAAATAAAAAGAAAATAATTTTTAAAAAGAGAGAGAACGGTATGCAACAATAAAGTCGTATAAGGATCAATTCTTATCAATATTTTATGTTTTTATATGTACTTTAAAATGGAATGATCCAGATAAATTGAAAGGACAAGATCCACATTTAGAATTAGGTCGAAAGAGAGCTGTAAAAAGATAACAATCTTGACAACAGCGACTGGAAATAAACACTTTTAATCGATGTTTAAATATTAACACCAGAATAAACATTGATTTGAGAAATGTTTATTTCTGAGGCTAAACAGTTCGAAATTTTTATTTCTTAATATAAGACAATAATGTAAAATTATTGATTTGGAATGAAATTAATGATACCTAGAGTTTTGTGAATAAAATATCGTAATTAATATATCTATCGATAATCCCATTTGAAATTTTGACAAAATTAGATCAATCTATATTAAAAAGATGTTGATAAAAATCCATCATAAACATAGGTTATTTAATGTAAAATTAGTTTAAAACGTTGAGAAATAAATGAAAGGGTAGTTAGATTAGTTTGATTACGCCGCCATATCGTCACTGGATATTATTTATCTGGCAGCAGCTACTTGTAGAATCCATCACAGGCTGGCCAACACTCATAATGGGGTCAACCGGATTGGTTGAAGGATGGGGTTCATCAGGCCTGGCCCGGACCGCTCCTGACAAACTGGAAGTGTAGAACCCGGATTCAAATCAGGATTCTCCACGGTGATAAGTCATAGGATTATTTAATGTAAAATTAGTTTAAAACGTTGAGAAATAAACGAAAGGGTAGTTTGATTACGCCGCCATATCGTCACTGGATATTATTTATCTGGTAGCGTCTACTTGTAGAGTCCATCACAGGCTGGCCAACACTCATAATGGGGTCAACCGGATTAGTTGAAGGATGGGGTTCATCAGGCCTTGCCCGGACCGCTCCTAACAAACTGGAAGTGTAGAACCCGGATTCAAATCAGGATTCTCCACGGTGATAAGTCATAGTTTTACCACTCGGCCATCCGGCCGATGACAAATAACAGATAAGCAATACCCTTTCTACACTGGCATTAGTTAATACAGATTACAGTTAAACCGGTTTAACTTAAATGGGAATATCTAAATAGAGGATTAAATCTCGTCTACACTGCAACTCCGTAAATGTAGATTAACTCGTTAGTTCCAATTTTGTCCCACAGGTGGTCCCATCTTAATGTAAATAGGATGATTACGTTTCACTTTACGAATTTCGCTGACATATTCCCTCCATATGTCAATTAATATATATACAGCCTGGTCTGTCCAGTTTCCCAATCTTTTTTTTCTGGTTTTCGAAGTTTCTGTGCTGGAGACATTCGAGGTGAGAGCGGCCATTTTACAAATCACGTGGTCAAAAGTGGATAATCAACTTTCAGAAACAAGATTATTTTAATCCGCTTTCGCTCAACTTAATCTGGATATTTTTAATCTCCTTCGTTCTACATTGATAAACTTAATCTAGAATAACTCGTTATTCTAGATTAAATTGCCAGTGTAGAAAGGGTATAAGCAATGAAGAATTAATCAATAAACCCATATTCTTTGTTTACATTATTATAAACATTTCCTATGGTTATTTAAGGTTTTATAATATGCAATTAATTATATTTTTAATAATTCTGTATTCTTCTACTGTATTTTGTAACAATCTTGTAAGAATTTATTTATACGCCTAATTACAATACTTTTATAAAAAAACTGGGTGTAGCGGAATCCGGGGTAAGATGATGAATTCGATATAAAAATTCGTAGACCGCCGATGACAAATGACAGATAAGCAATAAAGAATTAATCAACAAATCCATATTCTTTGTTTACACTATTATAAACATTTCCTATGGTTATTTAAGGTTTTATAATATGCAATTAATTATATTTTTAATAATTCTATACTCTTCTATTTTATAACATTCTTGTAAGAATTTATTTCTACGCCTAATTACAATACTTTTATAGAAAACTGGGTGTAGCGGAATCCGGGGTAAGATGATGAATTCGATATAAAAATTCGTAGATGACAGTTCATGCATCATATGCTATAAGCTGTTGCACCCTGGTCAGTAAATACGGGATGAAAGAGAGCGGTGAAAGGCGACAGTTAATTTATACGGCGTCACCAATATTTTTGTTCAACCCTCTATTAATTTCCCTTGATTAAAATACAATATAAGGTAAACACAACGATATATTCTGAAGTTATGCAGTATTTCATGCGTGCGTATGTCCAGTTAGTTTCTATTATTGATAGCAAGATCATCTTGCAACGTTTAATTCATCGAATAAAAGCAGAATTCATAAAATTGGCCAACTGGGACAAAATGGCGGGGATATAATATGAATACATCCTCTTGCCCCATTTGCTAGGGAAAATGGAATATACATGCTGGGATTTTAACCTCATATTATCCAGAAACTTCAACCGCTTGATGTGGCATTTTTTGGCTCAATGAATTCTTTTTAAATTGTAATTATTTTTATTCGATCTACAATACAATTGATTTAATTAATATTTTAGAATAAATTATATCTATCAAATAATTCAGTGGGGATATAATATGAATACATCCTCTTATCCCATTTGCTAGGGAAAATGGGATATACATGCTGGGATTTTAACCTCATATCATCCAGAAACTTCAACCGCTTGATGTGGCATATTTTGGCTCAATGAATTCTTTTTAAATTGTAATTATTTTTATTCGACCTACAATACAATTGATTTAATTAATATTTTAGAATAAATTATATCTATCAAATAATTCATTTATTATAATTATTCAATTATATAAATAGAAATAACCTGTCCCTAATATAACTAGTAAAAAATGCTCTGCTGGAGCACGAAAAAGGATAATATGATTATCGACCACCAAAATGTTGAGGACAAGACAGATTACGACAATGTTCAGTGGCCGACATCTACCGTCGACGTGCGGCCATTTTAGATTTCCCCGCCCCATTGAACTCGTGGGCAGGCTGGACGTTTTACCGAAGTAATCATATTCCGCGCCTCATTTGCAAAAGTTGTGGCTTAGATCGGACATTACGCACCATGCAATATGTGGCCCAGCAGTCGTCGCTGAAATCGGCACCGATTTACTGAACCCGTGCAAAAAATATATAAGATCATTGCCGGTTGGATCAATCCAGCGAGAGATTCTCCGAAAGCTTATTTTTTCTAATTTCAACAGGATAATAAATGCAGCCTCAAATAAAGCATACTGTGGCATATAGATAATATCGAACAGTTCACATTGCGCAGTTAAGGATAGCGGGCTGGCGCAACGAAGACCGCACGGAACACATCCGACAAGCATCGCAGGATTTGCAGGGAGTCCTCAGTATCCGGAATGGCCCAATACAACTGTAATACACAGTTGGTGGCTAAATGAGGCGCAGAGTATGATTGGATCAGCAAAACGTCCAGCCTGTCCACGAGTTCAGTGGGGCGGGGCAAAACTAAAATGGCCGCAGATCGACGGTCGATGTCGGCCACTGAACATTGTCGTAGGCTGCCTTGTCCTCAACATTTTGGTGATTGATAATCATATACTTCTCTTTCGTAGTCAAGCGAAGCATTTTTACTATAGTCTGTCCCAGATTGAGTTGAGAGCTAACCTAAGGTGTGCTTTGTCTGTGTTGTTCCACTTTAAGAAGTAACTCTTTGAATGATTTCCTTTATAATACGTTTAATTTTTACTTCAAGAGCATATTTTGTTATCATTTTTTGAAATTTAAAATATATTTTGCATTTTATTGGTTGATAGACAATATTTGGATTAAAAAATGCTGATGATCTGTCATCGAGATTATTGTATAGTAAGATGGCGTCATGTTCAAACATTAAGAAGAGTGTTAAAGGAAAGATTCTGCATAGTCAAGCTAAGGAAATTGTACTGAACGTTTACGACAATTTAGTAAAACAACATCCAGATAAATCAG